>JAQQAE010007293.1:0-15977 GCA_029823295.1 Pseudamia nigra
AAAAAGAATAAATAAAATAATCAAGAAAGTCAACTAAACATTAGGAAAACTTTTAAAAATTAAGAAAAAAATAGCAAAAAAAATAATGAAGAAAATGAACAGAGATTAACATAATAAATAGGAAAACCGACAAAAATGATCAAAATCATTAAATAAATAATAGCGTTACTAAAATAATAAAATAATTCAAATTAAACAAAGCAATAACGGAAATGAATAATATACATATCTACATGAATAAACAAAAATGACCGACATAATCCACAAAATGAACCAAACTTATCAAAAATACAAACAAAACAAAATAATAAAGAAAATTGACAAAAAAATTACAAAATAATGAACAAAAATTATTTAATAAATACGTAGTATACAACAAATGATGATTTTCTTTAGGTAAACCATCTCCGCAACCGACTTTCAGCTCAGTGTAGGAACTAAATGAAAAACGCGTGTTGCCACACGGATGTAAAGTGACGGCGTTCACTCTTCCGTAAACGGACACATAGGAGTGAAAAAACTTCTGTATAATTTACATGAGTGCAAACGCAGAGTTTCTTTCTGCGAGTATTTTTTGTGATACTTCAGAGAGTGATGGACCGTAGCAGATCCCCCGACAGAGCGAGCAGAGACAAAAAAACAGACAAAAAGAAGAAACGTGGACGGTCCTCATCCTCTTCATCCCCCTCATCGTCTTCATCATCCAGCAGCCGGAGCCGGAGCAGATCGTCCAAGAAATCACACCAGCCCAAAGGTTCGTGTTTAGACACTTTATAACAACACAAGTCTTGTCATTAACTCTGAACCCGTTCACATTCACGGTGTCTCCTCAGATTTAAAAACACAACGAAAGAAACGCAAAAGAAGCTCCTCCTCCTCCTCCTCATCGTCTTCCTCCGCTTCTTCCTCCTCATCTTCGTCCAGTGATGAGAAAAGGAAGAGAAGTAAAGCCAAGAAGAAGAAGAAGAGCAAGAAGAAAAAGGCCAAGTTGAAGAAAGAGCGGAAAAGGGAGAAAAAGAAGAAGGAGAAGCTAAAGAAGAAGGAGGAGAGGAAGAAGAAAGAAGCGGCTCTTCTCTCCGCTGCTGCCCAGAAACCTGCCTCCTTCCTGGAGGTCTGGCAGAGTGAGGATGGAGCTGTGGAGCTCGGACCTGGTGAGGCTTCGTTTCACTCTACACCTGGTGCTCATGATCCGTCAGTATTCGAATTTATCCTACATATCAACAGTCAGCCTTTGTAGTGTTAAATAATTACTTAAAAAGACAAGAACAACATTAAAGATACAGAAATATGGAAATGACGTAAAAGACACAACAGCATGAACAGAATCTCTTCATGTATGATTCCCACAGATCCTGTACAACATATTCAATCCACATACACATTCGTTGCTTTTTGTTGCTTTATTTCTCTGCAGTTATGACAGATGAACAAAAGGCCAGACTTTCCACTAAGAGGCCTCTCACCAAAGAGGAATATGAGGCCAGACAGAGTGTGATCCGCAGAGTGGTCGACCCTGAAACAGGACGCACCAGGTACATGGGGTTATACACCACACTGTACATTTACAGACATGCGTTTGAGCGTCTCTGTTTTACTCACAGCTCAGGAAACATTTGGAATGAACTGCTTCCCCTCTGCTCTTCTGTCTTATATCTCTGCAAAAATCACTCTTTACAAAGTTCATTCATTTAGGTTGTACTATATCAGTGATATAATGATGTTATTGCTGTGACACCATTTTGATCAGGTTTGAAAAGGTTATAATTAATCATGGAGAAGGATTACTCTCTTTGGACAAAATAACCTCCAAGGCATTGTCTTTTTAATAACAAGAGTTCCTTGGAATTTTTTTTGTTGTTTCTAAGTTTAAAATGTTTCCGAGAATCAAATTATTTCTGGAATGGCCCCGTTATTGTATATCAAATCTAGTTGGACATTGTATGTGACCTCCTTCACCCATATAAGTGACAGTTTCCTTCCATTTTTGTAAAATAATTCTTCCAGCCTGGCATCCTTTACAATGTAAAGAGCCATTTTAGGCAGAGTTAAAGACATATGTTGAGAGCCACAAAATTTATTTGAACCCTTTACATACAACATGACACATGATGCACAATGTAGGTGGCAAAGTGTTGAAAATATACTATTACTTTATCAATTTAATTTAGTTTATTATTTTGATCTTTTATATTGATTTTATTAACATATGAATTTTCATTCCTGTTGTTGATTCTTTTCATTTTTTTGTTCATTTAATGGATCATTTTGTATATTTCCGCTCATTTTATTGATTATTTTGATCATTTTATCCTTTTTGTGATTTCATTTTATTTTGTTTGAATTTTGTGGAAATGTTTCTTTAAAGATTATTAGTGTTAATTTTGTGGAATATTTGGTTCATTATTTTATTATTTACTTGACTATGTTGTTCATTTTTAAAATTACTTTTCATTCAGATGATTTATTTTAGTCATTTTTGTGAATGTCTGATCAGTTATTCTGTGTATGAAGTGGATTATTTTGTTCAGTTTTGTCCTAATCATTTTCATTATTTTGCTTATTTATGTTCATTTTCTTTGTTTTGATCATTTACTTGATTATATTGCTAACTTTGTGGATTTTTGTAATTTTTTCCTTGTGTTTTTGTTCATTACCTGGTTCATTTTTAGCTTGTCTGGTTTGGTAGACCCAGAGACGAGCTTATGTGTTCAACGGCGTCTGTGTCAATGGTGGTGTGAGCACTAAAATTCATATTTTGTGGCCCTGAACACATACAAAGAGTCATGAAACTTTGGCAAACTCCTAAACATAAGCAAAAGTACTTGATTTTGCAGCTGTCTAAAATGTGTCAACATACTGTAGTAGGTTCTTGTCCAGGATTTTTCCGGCAGAGTGTTTTTATGAAGTGGGATCTTCTGTCAAATCTTGTGCCACCTTCAGCTCTCAACAAAATGCATGGGACACTATTCTAACAAGTATCACTGTTCCCGTAATTGAAAGACCTTGCTGTTGACACTCGTCGCTTGTTAAGTCGTGGTCTGTTTTAATTTTGCAGGGTTGCTTGTTTTTAAACAAATGGAGGAAGAACAAATTCAGTTTATTTCTGTATTTTCACTTAAGTGTCATCAGTTTGTTTCTATTAGCTCAAATATGACATGTCTCATCTGGTTTCTATTCAAAACCATCATGTAGCCAGGATGAAGGTGGACATGAGGCAACAATCAATATTAGGAGAGACTGGGATTTTGGTGTATTTCATTTTATACTAAATATTCAATAAAGCTGAACACTAGTGTTACATAATGATCGTAAGCTGTCATTATTTCATGCTTTGTCCATGCGCTAAAAGGCTTATCACAAAGTAATGCAGCAAACATACATGTCCAGTACTTTGTTGTTTTAGCAAATTACGACAATGTACATGCATTTTCAATCACAACAGAACCAGAATACATGTAAACAAACACTTCATTCAGAGTTTCTCTGCAGTAATTTGTCCGTAAACGTGTTACCTCCCCTTGTACTTACAATGTTTTGGGGCACAAAATATGGGATCTAGTGATGTAAATCAGATGTCATTCAGCACATGTCAGTATTGTTTGGGCTACTTTTTTGCACAGGAATGGACGTCACACTACATACGGATTTTTATTTGTCAAAGCAATTTAGTTATGATTTTATGTGTTTATACTGTGCACATATTTCTGCATTTTATTTACAATCATACAAAAACTGCAAACCAGAGGTAGATAATTGCACATTCTTCCCCCTTACCACTTTTAGCATCATATTTTCTTTTAATTCTTGTGCATTTTTGGTGTTTTATAGACTTGATAACAAGACAAGACAATGGAACCAGGGTTCCTAAAACTTTTGCACAGTAACTTATTTTGCTGTACTAATAGATTTTTTTTTTCCTTGATTTTTGACACTCTAAAGTTTGCTACTTGTAAACACACTGTTTGTCCTGTTGTTTTACAGGTTGGTGAGAGGAGAAGGTGAAATCATTGAGGAGATAGTGAGCCGAGACAGACACAAGGAAATAAACAAGGTATGAGATAAACTCTAACTCTACTGTAACTGCAGTACTAACCCTAATCCTGTTTGATAATGTCTAACAATAAATTCTTTTTGTAGCAAGCCACCAAGGGAGACGGGAACTCTTTCCAGAGAAACCTGGGACTGAACAGGTAGAAAATGCAGCAAAATATCCAAGATGATTTAACTGCAGAAAAATCTTTGGAACATATGAAGCAAAATGCACATTAATGTGATGCATCTAATGTCAGAGACACATAGTGGCCTGTGATTGAACTGTGTGCTTGTGAATATCCAAGATTAAGGACATTTACATAGATGAACACTAATTAAATCCAAGTTAAAGCCATAGAATTCTATTCATCTGCCTTCTATGTATTCTAAATATGATGGAAATATAAAGAAAAATGATGTATTTTGAGTCAGCAGACGTCAACTAAAAGAGGAAGCAACTCAGACAGTCTCAGTCTGCTGTTCAGTGATCCTGTGCATATTTATTTTGTCTATGTTTCAAAGTTGATTGGTTTGCATCTGTGGATGTTGATTAATTTCTGTTTGAATTAAAGAAATAATGTTTGATTGACCTTTTGAAATTGTGAAAGCAACAATATGAACAATAGCTGCTTTATTTAGTATCAGCCAACGCATACTGTGTACAGTATCAGACACATTAAGGTGATGTAAATGTTCAGTATTCTGTGCAATTGTGCAGATGTTTGTTTTGTGTTTTGCTGAAATACTTAACATGCACTCCTGGATGTGTCTTACCACACCTTTTTCCTTTCATTTTGGATCACTGTGAATGTCTGTACTGATCCATAAACATTAAAAAATTGAATTAACTGCAGTGAAATATCCATTATTCAAGCAAATCCTTTTTAAATGAAGACAATCCATATCATGCCATACTGTTTTTAAAGGTGCAATATAACATTTTGTGGCATATAGTAAAAAACACACTCCTAACCTCACTCTATTCATGCAAGTGAGTTTAGAAAAGACTAAAGTGGCTGCAAAAATGTGAAGACCCTGCTCAGGGTCAGTGTTTGGATTGTTTATTCTAAGGTGCTGTTGAAACATGGTGGACAAGGAGACACACACCTTTTGTACATATGAGTGACATATTCTAGGGCAAGGGTTGGCAAACACAATTTGGAGAAGTTAAAAAAAAACAACTTACTAGTGCCACATAAATATTAGCCCCCTCCTTAATTTTTATTAGCTGTTATTTTGATGATTTGTTTTTTAAATATTTACCTCCTTAGCATTGTTCTTGATTTTCTTTAATGTGAATGAGTTTTTTTTTGGTCATTGTCCTGATTATTTTTTTCACTTTTGTATCAATGTTAGGTTGATTGTTTTTTTTTTTGTTCATGTGGCATTTTGAAATGCTTATTTTGTTAAATTTTAGTCATCACTTTATTTTTGCCTATTTTGTTGACTTTCTCATTCAATTTGTGAGTTTTTACCAATTTCTCTGATTTTTTTTTTTTACTTTATCATTATTTTGTGTCATTTTTGGTTAAAATGTGTTAATTTCATTCATGTTTAGTGTGTTAATTTTGCATTTTTTTCAGTTACTGAAATTAGTCCATTTCTTCTGACTGAATTATGGGGCAACAATATCATCTGTTAGTTCAATGAGCATCTGATTTGTAACTTTAGCACTGGAGATCACATCATTTCATTGAAACTGTTTTAGATTGTAGTGGAAGAAAATAAAGAATTCTTCAGACATAAATAGCAGGCTGTCATAATGTGTTACTTCCATCTCTGGATAAAGCCACAAGAGCCACATGTGCCTCTGGAGCCACAGGTTGCAGACCCCTGTTGTGAGGTAACAAAACACAATGATTCTTATCTTGATATAACTATGCATATTTCTGCTCATAGATCCCTCTAAATGCTACAAACTGCACCTTCAAGAGTGTTACGAGTGTGAAAAAAGGACACCATGACATTCTTCTTTATATATTCTTTATACACTGTACAGAAAAACACAAAAGAATGGATAAAATGAAGTTACCCAAAACCTACAAGATACACACCCTGTACAATGAAAATATTTTCCAAGATTTTACCAAGGATGTTGTATACAAATACAGCCTATGGATGATTAACTAACAGTTGTGCCACTGCATTAACCCAGGGAATAAAGCCTAATGTTTGTGAAATATGTCAAATTTACACCAATAAATTTCTGTTTTCGAGCACTTTCTGTAAAACTGTAAATATGGCCATTTCCTGTTTCCACAAAGTTGAGTGTACACAAACAGTTTATTCCCTTAAAGCAGATTCAGGTGTGAGCAGCGTCCACCAACATAAAGGCCAATGTAAGGCAGAAAAGGGAAATGTAAGGCCTCTGATCATGTGTGTGTCAGTTGCAGAATCGAAGTGACAGGGAGCTGCACCACTTCGTCTTTACATTCTCTAGATTTATTCATCCAGGCAATTCTGATTTCTTCAAAATGGGAGTATGGTACAGTAGTTGCAAAGTTTAAATAAGTGTGTTTCATAATATCGTCTGTCAAGTCACCATTCAACTTATAGTCACTCTATAGTGAGCAAATTCCTGAAAAGTCTTCCAAAGGCCTTCAAGCCAAATCTAAAAAAGGTCAAGATGCAGAGACCATTTGCATTAGACCTTAAAAAATAATTTAAGATTTTATAAATACCTTTGCACTGGGATGTACACTCAGTTACTTAACACACAACCTCATCATTTATACGGGCAGGTCAGAAAAACGCCTCTCATTTTCTATATGTATACAGTTCAACAGCACCAAATCCAGCCTGGAAAAAAAAGCTTATTTTGCCTCATTCAGCTGAACAGAAAACTGCAAATTTCAACCCAGGGCTGTTAGGGCAGGTCATCTTCAGAATGGAAAATCTCTATTTGTTGAAAAAGATCTACTGGAATATTAAATATTCTATCAGGTCTTCTTGGCATTTTCATTGGGTTCTCAGAGTGTTGTATCATATGTGGACATGTGCATCCGCAGGTTTGACTCTTATATGTGCCTGTTCACCTGATTGTCAGTGCACAGTGGTGTTTCTCCTTGTGATTCTGTGATGTCGTGTGATATTGCACGTTTCCCTTTACACGTGAGGCCATATTGGTCCATTGCAGTCAACTCTGTGACTAATAGACATAATTTCAATGTAGAAATCATAATCTTCCATCTTTCAGAAATAAATGACAGCATAAAATAAGTCTTAGCTCTGTGTTCCTACATCTGACAGCGTATTGTACAGAATTTACAATAAGCAGATTCTTCTTCCTCTATAGGCGCAGCAAAACAGAGAAAGATACCTTAACCTACAGAGGATTATCTATGAGCACATTCAACGCCTCATTTACAGCTTGGGGATAACCAGGCAGAAACTGGATCCCCAATTTACAAAATAGATAAAACATATAATATATTGGACACAAGATAGCAGTTTTGTTGATACAACTCAGGTCATCTGCAAGAAAAAATAAAAATACAGTAGGTAAAAACCGCTTGAGTTTTGGCATTTGCGACTGAAGTTTGAAGAAAAATAAAACACAATGTAGCTAAAGTAACCTTAAACTTATTTTGTTCACATAAAATCAATACAATTTAAAATATTTATTATCTTAAATAACAATAACTCTCATCATCAATTGATAAATTGTATCCTGAATGAGGTGGTGATTTTACCCCCAGAGTATAGAAGACACTTGAAGCTGGTCTTCAGTGGACCAGATACCAGATCTGCACTGTAATATAACAATTATGTACAAGCCTTCTTAAGGCGTTCAACTACATACTTACACAGTCTGTTTATTTATACACAGGACACCATTCATTTCCTCTCTGGTCATGTACAGCATAGCATTCGATACTGTTTACTTTGGCACATAAACCATACTGAAGTAGGTATTTTTCCATACGGATGAGTCAAAACATTATTCAGCAGTGCTTAGAGCATGTGACGCTGTGAAATGCTATAAAACCCCAAGTTTCAGCTGCAACCATAATTAAAGGGTCATTTCTCAGTTTGCTTCTTGTAATATTTGGATGGTTCTTTGGCCTGAGGGAAGACTAAAAACAAGCAAAACTGGAATGCATGGTTTGGTGCCTGCAGACTTTAACAGAATTTAGTCATCGCTAGACATGCATGCATAATGTAATAGCTCTTAATCAAATCTTTTCACGTTGGCTTGAAAATCACTCACACATTGTTTGGCATTAATGATTAATTACAATATTTTCAAACAAACAATCTAACAAAGATTCATTTTGGCTACATTATGGTATAAATGTGTGCTCACACCCAGAAAATAAAACACATTCAGTCCAGTTTTACCTGATTCTCAGTTCTGCTCTCAGACTAGAACATATCTGATTATCACATAAAAAGGACATAGCTTTAAAACTAATACATACAAAGTGATATTGTTTATAGTAAATGTTGTGCTTGCAGTTAAAATGTGGTATTGACATGTGGACTTGACACAGGCTGAGTGTAACCACACTGTCACATCCTGTATAATTATACATCATAGGGTGCTTTAATCTAAAAGCCTTTGTAGGAGGTAAACTGACTTGTGTTGAAGACTGCTAAATATTTACTAAACAGTAAGAAACAGTCTGGTTACATATTGTCTATGTTCTGTGTGCATTTTCCTGCTTCAAGAACATGATTCTTGAAACGCCAGTTAAGTTCTTGGTGTGTTTTAAAATAAATATAACAACAAACCTCTTTATATAGGTAACTGTGTTGAGTGCAACACATCACTGACTTTATATTGAGTGGCTTGTACAGTAGCACCTTATATTTTCACTGTTTTTACCCATCTGGTGCAAGCAAACAGCTTCTCACTCTTTGCATCATGTGTCTCTAAGTCTCTTTAAGGTGTTTTCACAACGTCTCCAACCTCATTTTGGGCTGAAAACACCAGGTTCCAGCTTTGTGCTACTGCTGCGGCCCCAGCAGCTTGCCGTGATGCTCATGCTGCGCTGAGTTGCTCCTTGGTTATGGCTGTGAGCTCTCTCTAGACGCTCCCGCTCCAGCCGCTCGCTGTCTGACTGACTCTGTGTGCGCTCTGGGCGGTTGTGGATGCTGCCGGTTGGAGAGCTGGGGGCTGGCTGAGAGGAAATGGTGCGCAGCAGGTGGTTTCGCTTCCTCAGAAACTCGCTGTTTGCACCTAAACCAAAGCTGCCTTTGCGCAGCACCATGCGTGCACTGCTGGATTTGGCTGGCCGAGAACGGTGGTTGTACTCCAGTTGAGACAAATGAGCTGCATATCCCTCTGTGATGAACTGTTGAGAGAAAGACACATACTGTCAGCTGAGTTTCAAGTACCAAATGTATCAGCACTAGACAACAGAGCATATTGGAATGAACAGAAATTAACCGTACCTGGCACTGGTTCTGCATCTTCTTTGAAGGTCGACCAACAATGTATATTTGGGACGGTGGGAGGCCAATGGAGGTGTACACTGAAATGTCTTTGGTTGATCCATAGCCAGCAAAGATCTTCATGTGAGCCTGGAATCAGTCCAATAAAGAAAAGTACTGATTGTCACCACATGTTCCCCTTAAGCACTGACAAAGCTTTAAGGTTGAATAAAAGTAAAATGTGTTACAACATGAGATTCACAGATCACATTTTGCAGATATACGGTAATGTGTGTTTGACACTTATTGAACACTAGCAAAATCACATAATTTTCCACTACGTCCATGACTCATACCGCACTTACAGTATAATCACATTTTTTGCATATTGATCAACCCAAGTAATGTTAGATCTTGTAATAACAGACAGTATAGCTGTTTTGTTTAACAATATAGTCGTCATTATTCACAGTTGACATAAAGCTCATCTTGCTGTTTCTTTCCTCTTGTTCTCACCTCTGTCAGCGTCTTGAGGAAGTTGGCCTTGTGTCTGAGGGGGTCGTGGACCAGACCATCACAGAAGGACACGATGCCATGAGGGAAGTTATGCTGAGACAACCAAGCCACAACCCGCTGCTTCTGCATGTCTGGACGTCCTGTCACATAGATAATCATGTAGCCCAAGTCCTGCCAGTGCCTTTGAAGACCAGAGGAGATACAGGAATAACACACCCAGAACCATACATGTTGCTACATCAAGGACATGACGATCATTTTGAATACAAGTACCTGACAACATCCACAGCTCCTGCCCGCACTTTGGGATCACTGCCCATTATGGACACACTGGCAGCAAATGAGCCATCAATACTGAACACGACAAACTCTGTACCACGAGGAATAACGGTCAGGTAGCTGTCTGCAAACGTGTGGTCACCTCTGGAGAAAAAAGTAAGACAGTCTGGTGAAAATGCTTTTACACAACAGAGGGAACTCACAATAATTAGTATAGGGAAGGCTATGTCGACATGTAATACATTACAGATCACTAAGTAGACTGTTAAAATGTAATGAGCATTGTTAATATTTTAATTCAAAATACAATTTAAAAAAAACTCATTACATTTGATTGCTCTTATAACAAATGTTTTAAACTCCGCAATAAAAGTGAAAAGTTTGAACCAACACCTATTCAGATTACAGAAGGAAAATATTGTTGAATCTCTGGCACTAAAAGTCATTCATATCAAAGGAAATGGCATTGTGGTCAGATATATTCAACAAACAAGCTTATAACAGAAAACACCATATGTGGAAGTGACCCCCTTAATTATTTTTATTTATTTTGAAATTTAAGTTAATCTGTCCAACACAACTGCTTACAACCCAACACTGAATACAGTTGTGAATCAGACGTCCTGTAAAAATGCACCGAAAAAGCATTCAACTAACTTATAATGTTCAGAAGTGTAAAACTGCAACTTAATCTCACCTCACGACCATTTTGACAGGATACACTCCGATCCCCAGACGTCTGTCCTCTGGGATGACAAAGGTCACGCGGCCGCTGTTGTTGGTCACCTCGGTGTTGAAGTAAACCCACTCCCCTGATGGAGGCTGAGTCATTATATGGAGGTCAACCTGCAGAGATCAAACATATTTGAAGCAAACATGAGCTCAAAGACTAAACAGGAGCATTTCTGCCATGATCTGTACGTGTTGCTGTGACGTCAAAAAAAAGTCCACCTTCTCCCCGGCCAGAGTGACCATGTCTAGAGGACCGTACATGAAGCGACCCGTCACAACCTGCTGGCTGTCTTCAGTGAACACTGCGTCATTTACACGGTGGTTTGCAGTCACATTCTGCCAGAGGAGTACAAATAAAAAGGAAAGAGGTCAAAAGGCAGATTCAAGATGTATGCTTATTTATAAACCTCTGAAAGGTCCCCTACTGTGAAAATCCCATCTTTTGTGGGGATTGGAGGGTTATATAAACTCTGTGATGTAAAATACGAACTATAAAAAAAATACTTGCTCAGTGCCATCAACCCTGAGAAATCCTCAAAACCAGATGAAAAACAAGCCATTTTATTTTTTTGTGATTTGTGACTTAAGTTGCAACCAATCTTAAGCTAAAGTATATTAGTGTCGCCCCCATGAGCCAGTAGATTTCTACATTTTAAAACATCATACACTACAGCCAGTCACACTGAAATTAAAATTAACTTCAGCCCCATGAGCAACTGACAATATTCTTGACACTTTTTTTTAAAGAAATTGTCCATGAAAAGTACATTATTCTGCACGAATGTCATCTGTCATTGATTATATGACAGAGTTACAAAGAAGCTCTTGGAGAAATCAAATCAACACACCATTTTGTCAGCACCATTACAGATGTCTGTAATAAACACATGTAAGCAATACAGACATACATTTAAATGTCACTATATGGGACCTTTAACTTCAGACTGAGTATTGTTACCCTGATCTTCACGTGGGTCCTCTTGCGAAGCCACTTCTCTCGAGGTTTAGAAGGCGTGAATTCGGACACTTCTTTCCCATCCAGCTCCAGGATGCTGGAGTTTTCATGTCTCATAACCTACGGGAAAGATTTCTTTCACTCACCCACTCAGAGGACTACAGTAATAAGGAGTGGCACACTGATGCTGACTCACCTGTCTCAGGAGAAATGACACAACATCGGTGGATTCCCAGTATGATGCATGGAAGAGGTGAGGTAAAGCCACTGTGGGGAAAGCTGTCAGAGCATCGGGGCAATACAGGGCAAAGTCCAGCCGCTTTGTGCCCCACCAGCGTGCTGCAACTGTGATGGAAATGGAGTGAACAGGGTTCACATATGTAAGATGAAAATGTCAGATGAGGTATGTGATGCCACGCAAAGGAGAAACACCCCTGAAGCCCAAGCAAAATTGTGATTTCAGTTTTAGCCACAACCATCAACCATCCAAGTAGATCCTCAGCTACAGGAAGGAAAGTCAAGCGTTGTCATTGTTAAACAGACATATCAAGTGCTGAGCAGGAAGAAAAAGACACATATGTGATGGTAAGACCAAGTGAGCATGAAGAGTATACTGTAGATTTGGAAAGTACCAGATGTAGCCAAGAAGCAGATTTTACTTGAGTAAATACCCTGAATCCTTGTGAATTCATTTTTGAAAGTAAAGTGTTTTAGAAAGACACAGGGTGGACAGAAAAGGCGTGTTATCTCATGCTGATTAAAGCCGGCTCCTCCCTTTAAAAAAATACCTTGCTCCACTTCAGCCTGGGAATCCAGTGAGACCAGATCAGCTATAGCACAGTCCAGGCCCGCTGATGGGCAGTTCTCGTACTGGCCAGTGGGACTTAGACCACCACTAGTCTCTGTCACACCGTCCAGCTCTGCCATGAGATTTGCATCAGTAGATTCTGGAGCTGGGGCAGCCTCAGCTTTCTTGCGGGACTTAGGGGGACTTTTCAGGAAGAACTTGTTTTGTGATGTCAGGGCGATTTGGGACAAAAGGCTGAACCTTTTGGTTTGGTTAATTTGTAATGATTCAGCTATGGGGAGAAAACACAGAGAAAGACAACACATAAAAAATATTATGTATGTGCACATGAGTATATGGCGTTTTAATAATCCGATGTCCAGAGGCATCCACAGTGACAGAACTGTAAATGTCAAAGCTGAAAAATAAATGCTAAAAATATTAAGGTTAATGAAGCAAAGTGATGCTGGTTAAGCAGAAATATGTCATAATTAATTGCTGCAAGTCTCCAGGGTTGCACTGTAGGCGCTGGAAAAGCAGTGCAACAAGTTTCCATAACAAAAGTGAATGAGAGTGACGGTGTGGTGGCTGTGGAGGACAATCTGACATAAAACACAACAGAATACTAGTCATCTCTGCAAACACTGCAATAGGAAGTGAACAATGCAGGAATGGCTGAGGGACACAGGTGTCTACATGCATTGCAACATCAGATAAATGCAGCACTCGTTCATTGCATTTACATTTAGACAGTGGGTAAGAGTAAGACACACAGTGAAAAGTGATGCTAAGCTTTTGTCTTCTCTAGAACTTTTTTTTTGGGACTTTTTAATACAAGACGGTGATGACATTCTGTTCAAACGTCTCCCTTTATTGTCAAGTTTTGCTATGATGAAATATAGGAAAAAGTGGGGTATTTAGTTTCTACTTGGCTGACTAGACTGCTCCAGTCAGAGTGCAGGTTGTGTGTAGAGTCAGAGTAATGCGGTCAAGAGAGAGGATGAGGGAGGAGAGTCAGAAAAAAAAAAACAAGACAGAAAAAATAGAAAGATGTTAGACTGAAATAAAGAAGAGCAAGAGAGAGAGAGAGAGATCGAGAGAGAGATCGGGAGAGAATAACCTGTGTGTGTGTGTGTGTGACTGGAAGGAAGAGAAAGAGAGACTGGTTGGTATTGAGAACACTTACTGTTGGCTATGTTGGTGGCAGTGTAACTGTCTGCCATTCCTGAGACCTGGCTGGCAATGCTGACCTCACTGGCCCTCCGCTGGCCCCGGGAGAGGGGGCCCGTTACAGGGGATGAGGGGTACGAACTGTCCATGAAGACACCACCATGAGACTGAACAACATCTGCTATTGATTCGAAACAAGGAGATCCCATTAGACAAGAGACACAGGTAAGGGGAGCTCACAGTGATGATGAGGAGGAGGGTGGCAGCAGAGAAATGTGACGGCAGGCATCATGATTTCAGAGGACATATGAAAACACAAGGTGGTCAGATGGCGGCGCGGTCAGATTTCTGTAATCAGCCGAGTGGAAACACTGGAGCGTGAGGACATAAAACACAAATGTAGAGTTACAAATGTCCACATCTGTTTGTTAGTAATCTATATCAAGGTGTGTTATTTATTAGAAAAGTGTTACCATGTCAATGTCCTTAATCTTATTAGACAGAATAAAGTGAGTATTTTAGAACATCAGATGACCTTTGACCATTATTACAAGGGAAACATGTTCAGGATGTAAAAATAGCTCCAAGTTGAGAACACAAGGCAAACACAAGATCACAAGCAGCATACTTTTCACATTAAAATCTCTCTGAAGTTCACATGATAGTAGCAATACCCTCTGTTGCACTTAAACCTGTTGAGCACATTATGGAAAGGAGGCAGACACTAAACCTTGCTGAAAAACCACAGCACAACACAAATGCTTAGAGCAATCATTAGATGCAACATGAATAAGTGCTGGCGACAAGAAAACGTAAGATCACAAAAGATGTCACAGATTTTCTTGAGTATGTCCATGGCATGCATGTGTCAAGTTGAGAGAGAAAGAATATAAAAAAAGAGCCATTTAGATTGGATACAAAGAGATTGCAGTCTGGTTGAAGTAGAATGAAGTTTTGATCCTTAACAGTAAAATATGATCCATGGGAATACTTAAGAAGGACACATAATGATATAAATCTGAGCATGATGGGTTTTATGACGTCATGCATGGAATGAACAGAGAAAGAAACACAGTAGTAATGGGAGTCAGGACAGATGCAGGCAATTGGGAGAGGCTACACACACTCCATAGTGGTGGGTGTGGCTTTGAGGGAGCCCTCCTGCCAGTTTAGCACAGGCACAGGGATGCAGGTCTCACTGATGGTCTCCTGACAGCGAAGGGACAGAGGGAACCCACTGTCAAGTAGCAGCTGAGCGTTGCTCTGGACAGTCTCCACTATAGGGGGAGATGGAGGGGCAGGAGGGGCAGAGGTTAGGGGGGTTTTAGAGGTAGAGAGCCAGGAACATAGATATGGGAACAGGAGACCAAGAGAGGAGAAAGGAAAGAAAACAACACAGACACAGAAACATATGAAGCAAGAACAATCGAACATGAGACGAGAGAAAGCAGAGTCAAGCCCTTAGTTGAGCCAAGATCATTCAGAGTGGAGTTTGTCACATATTGTCATGTTACATACTTCTGCTATTTTGAGGTATTTTAGTGCCAGGCAGAATGAACTAAAATCTGTATGCCTTTTTTGACATTGGATTGTTGTGTCTGTACAATTACATGATTGCAAAAGTTTAGTGTGTGATGTAATATTCTCTTTTTTTACATGTTTACCTAGTTTTGCATGTTCGAACAATACTCATTTCAAAATAGTCAGTAATGTGTGCATGGAACCATTGCAGAATGTAAACATTTTTCATTGTGTAGACTGCATCATAGTGAAACACAACTCAAAAACCAGGTCAATTGTCAGTTTCCTTATGGAAATAAATTTCCATACTGTTGGTTTTTGGCAGCACTTGTACCATCACAAAAAGTTTTAACTCTGTAGCATGGATAGCAGCAAAAACATACATTTATATTTATATATACACATACAGTGGATCTCAAAAGTCTACACACCACTATTCAAATGCCAGGTTTTTGTGAGGTAAAAAGGTGACACCAAGATAAATAAATTCACAACTTTTTCCACCCGTAATGTGACCTATAACCTCTACAACACATTTGAAAAACAAACTGAAATCTTTCAGGGAGGTGAATTAAAAATAAATAACTGAGATAATGAGGTTGCACAAGT
>JAQQAE010007294.1:0-15977 GCA_029823295.1 Pseudamia nigra
CAACATGTCATATGACTTTGTTTGACACTGTGGTGAAGTTTTACCACATCAGTAAGCTCGCGCAAATATTAGCTTTCCCATGAGTCCCCGGGCATGAATACCTCCGCTGCTGATTATCCAAATATGGTCACATCCTGTTTTTGGCTCCAATATGTCGTCCAGGAAGTGACGACCTGATTTGCCTCAAAACGACCCTTCACAAACGAATGGGTGACGTCACAGTCACTTTGTCCAGTTATATAAACAGACTATGGTTTGGGCTCAAAACATGGACTTTGACACTTTGGTGCTCGCGATGCTGATGACACCGCCAGCACCAGGGTGAATGTATAAGCTCGTCTCTGGGTCAGGGTTGGGGTCAACAGATGAGGAGTCATGTACATGGAGTTTAGGTGCATTACTGCTTATTTGTCCATGTAAATATAAATGGTGGTAAGAATCATGGTTTTTGTTTTCAATTAAACTAATTTGAGAAAAACACAGCATGTAGCTTCCATTTTCCAATCACCATAGCAGATTATGTCCGATGTGTCACAGGTGACTGAGAGACTCAGTATGTTCTCTTTCACTCAATAGTTTGCTAGAAACAGGTGTGAAAGACCTTGCTCAAGGGTACGTCAGCAGCAGTGGTTATGTTGGTCCGTCAGGCTCAGACTAGTGATTGTGGGTCACAATCGTTTTGTGTTTCACATTTGCCACCTGATGCGTCATTAGCAGTGGATGTGCAGATCAAACACCGACAAAAACACCATTTATGAAGCAAAAGAAAAAGATTTTCATTATCATGTTCTGTCGCGGTGATGGATCATATTTTACTCAGCCTTGGCTGAAATGGTCAACAAAGATTTTTCCTGTTTTTTGGCTTTGACCATGACCTCGACTTTTCTAGTTGTTGATGGATGTAGTCAAGTGTTCTGCCCTGCAACAGTTGGATTTCTGCACAGTTTAAATACTGCAGATTCCTCTGTCATAAAATATTACCAACCCACTTGTGAATCTTCCATGTGGGAAATCATGCACCAGAGAAAGTTGTGAGATTTCAGGTATGAACTCTGGAAAATTGACAACTGGAAAAAAGAGCTGATGTGCAGAATCTGAACTAAATCATTTGAACCTGATACTAGAAGTTCTGTATTAATCTTCTCAGTGTGCACTGAGTGCAGATATGTCCAAAAATACTACTACTGCGTTTGCTAATGGGTGGTATTCCAGGATGGTTGACATACAGATCCTAGAGCTACTTCAGAAAGATTAATTAAACCACATGGTTAAAAACATGATATGATTTAAAGCTTTGCAAAATGAAACACAGAGCTTACGTAAGCTATTTTATTTGCTGTTAGTAAATGGGGGGCTGCTGACCATCAATATGGACTCAACATCAATCTTTAAATTGTTGTCTTTGAGGTAAACTTTTATTTTGAAAGTCCTGCCGCAGACCTGCTGTGCATGTCTTCCAGAACTTTCCATGGAAACTGCAACTGGAGACATCAACAAAAAATCAAGATGATTTTTGAAGATATTGACACTGGGGAATAATTCAGCTGGGGATGAAGACACCGCTAAACAGATACAAACAAATGGTGTTGCAGAGAGTTCAGATCAGAAAACATGACGAACCTGAGCTAAGCTAAAGGCTAAGCTAAAGAGTTGGCAAAAAACCAGAAGGATGGGGACAAACTAGTGCTGGATCACATGGAAAAGAATTATATTGCAATATATGAATATGAATTATATAATAAAACTAGAAAAACAAGCTGATCTGCACTGTTCGACCAAACTACGATTGGACACAGTACAAGTCATGTTTATGAGTAACGTCATGACATAAAACGACATAAAACACAACAGCACCTAGAACAAGCAGATTCAGGGTTGAACCATAGTCTGTTTATAAAACTGGACAAAGTGACCGTGACCGTGAAGGGCCGTTTTGAAGCCAATCGAGTTGTCACTTCCTGGACGACATCTTGTCTAGCCCTATGTCAGACTTACTGGTGTTTGTGCGCATGTTCAAAGAGACACATGAATAAACAATTCCAAATGATGCATGGTTGTGCTGCTAGTTCAGATTCTTCATGAGCTAAACCTTCAACTCTTCCTGTCAGGGTCTTCACAGCCTCACTACTTCATCCCAGTGGACTTTGGTGACCGTTTTATGGGGACCCTGGTAATGACCCTTCCAGAAAAGATTCCCATAAGACTTGGCTCTCTTTTCCTCTCCTGTTTAAACTTCATGTGTTTCATCTCGGCCGTGGGGTCATCATGTGCCACCGACGGCCAACGGTCTGCCGGACCTCACTGATGAGGCTCCTCCTGGAAGCTGAGCTGATCAGGCCCATCGCTGATCACGTCTGTTGTTCGGAGATCTGCAGACTTCAGTGCAGAACAAGGCCCCACTGATTTCGACTGTCACGCTGATGATGATACATTTTCAGCTGATCATAGAATGACTTCATGTGATTCGTTGAATGAGTGACATATGGAGGGATTTTTTTCAACACACTGAACAGAAATGGTGGTCCTTACAGTTACAATATTTTATACATTTAAGCGTAGTATGCGAACTTTCCACAGTACGTAAAAACAATGCGACCCGGATCTGTATTTTCTTGCATCAGATGTTTCCAACGATTTTCAAACTCACAGGAAATGTGAGTTTTATGTGCTTTCCATTTCGTAAATGGGATTCGTCTCTGTCTAAAGGCCGATTTATTCTCTACGATTGTTAAATCTCGCTGGCATTTATACTCCAATGTGTACTTTACGTTGGTGTGGATATACACAATACATCCACTAGTGGGCAGTGTGGAGTTCAGACTGTCCTCCAGTGTGGAGCTACATTGGATTTATGTCTGAAAATACAAAGTGAAAAAATTTTTGTCATGACTCATTATGCTCTCAAACATATTAGGATCCTCTAATAAGTGATCTGGTTCATCTTTAACTTTTCGTTCCGTTATTAAGATATTACGGCAAATAATTCAATACATCACTGCCGTGCTGGGGTTTGATTAGCTACATGTTGCTATGGTAACTAGTGTCGCTGCTGGAGTCGGACCTTCGTATCTTCTATTTAGAAGAAACAAAGTGTTTACACTAACGACACTTTAACGCTGCTTGGTGGAGTTTTAGCGTCCACATGCTACCAGTTAGTTAGCTTTTCCTACGCTGCGCTGGCACCGCCGCCGCTCACACAAATATGCTTGCATCCTGTTTTTGGCTCCAAGATGACACCAATATGTACAGTCTATGGCACAGACTGTACACAGGCCCCTGCTCTTCCATCATTTACCTTCTTCCCATTGGCAGCATCTTCTGTCGGTACAACAGTCATTTCCACTGTTACGCGGATGACACCCGGCTCTACCTCTCAAGCAAACCAGATTCTTCCCTTCCCCCATCACACCTGTCCAACGGTCTCACCACTCTCAAACCCCGGTCTTCCTCCGGCTTTCTCCACCTCAACAACGGCAAAACTGAATTCCTTCTGGACGGGACTAAATCAACACTGTCAACACCTCTGTTTCCCCGTCAGGTCAAAAGTCTGGGTGTCATTAGACAAAATCTGAACAGGGTCTAGTTTTGACATTTGCCAAATACTTTTAAAGGTGTAAGGATATGAAGCTGCTGCTGCACGTGCTCTAGTGTGTCGTTACATATGCAAGGCCAACATGCAAACATGGAGGTTTAATATGAGTAAAAACCGTCATGTACCCTGTTTTGTTTAATGTAAATTCACTGTAAATAGTCTGTTTGTGTAGTATTATATGCTTGGTAATCATTTTGTTTAACTATAATCAGAAATACATCCCCTGCTGTCGTCTAGAATTGTTCACTCACCTACACTCACCGGTTATGTATCTCTGCATTAGTGAAGTTCGAGGCAATCATGGCGTGTTTACTACTTACCATATGAATCGTGAGCCGTACTTTCTTCCACACAGTCAGAACCTTCATTCATCCATGCTATTTCAGTCGCGCGTTGTTTAAAACCACTGCCAGCGTTAAAACCGGCGGGGTTAGATGTAAACATTTCTTGTGTCATTCAATATTCTCCAAGGCTGAGCGTTTCTGTTCATTGTTTTGTCGCTTCCATATGTTGCTGTGATTTTATCTCTGCATGTTTTGTAATTATACATGGTGCAGGACGCCTTGCAGAATGCTAATTTTCCCCTTCAGGCACAATAAAAATCTTCAAGTTGAGCATTATTAGTCATCCCCTGAGTGGGAAATTCACAAAATTAGCAGACTCTCAGTCAGATGTAATTAGTGTCTTTGGCTATAACTCCATTTCACACTTCTGAAATGCGCCGCATGCCTATTGTCCCACTCTCATTATTCTTTTCATTCAGCTAAATGAATTGCATTTGAGCAGTCTGCCGGTCCTCTCGGCCTCATTTCTTTGTCTTTTTGTGCCTCTGTCTTTGCCCTTTCATGTTCTTCTCCCTGTCTGTTGACCTTTCGGTAAAGACTGCCGTAGATACTGAGGTTTAATTGTCCCCAATGAGAGCCAGTAACTCTGATCTCATCAACAGCACAGGGTTTAATGCAGCCAGCAGCCATTTCTGCATTCTGTCGGAAAGCTGCACGACGGGCTGTTGAGATGCAGCTCTGGACCAATTCACGGGGGTAGAAGATGGACCAGAATAATGAAAGCTGCCAGGGAATAGGTCAAGGTTTTGTTTGTTTTTTGTTTTTTTTTCCGTGTAAATATCAGGATAAAATACAAATTTCTGTTGCATCATCAGAATCTTCTTTGGTTTTGGGTTGTATCATGGTCTTTTTACTCACTACTCAACCTCTTCAACAGGATACATATTCAAACTGCGCAGTAAAGGGCAACTACTGTTCTTTTACGTGTTGAATATATATTTCCCAGCACTAGTAAGGATGTATCTGAGGGGATGCAGACCCTGCACATACCTCCACTCTCACTGAATGTCCAAAACAAGGGCAGAAATTGTGGACAACCCATAAACACCCAATACCAGACTGTGTAAAATGCAGCGGAGCATCGTTGTAGATCTTCTTCACACCATTGTGATCCTGTACAGTAGAAAAAGTATAGCTGTGACTACTTTAATTCAGCATTTCATTTCAAAAGGTTACCGTCTGTTCATCGTGGCCCCTCGGCTTTGCTTCCTGACACGCCCACATGGAACTGATCCCTTGTAAATGTCAACCCCCGGGTCTGCGAGTGCTGTTAGCTTTAAGTTAGCATCACTAGAGAAGTACGTAGCAATGAAGGGGGGAAAAACACGTATGAGCCACGTCATTTCATTGTCAACATAAGCAAAGAGAACTTACAGTATGAAAGATCCCTGATAAGTATTGAGAAATTGGTCTGCAGCAAACAACACATGCACACGTGGAAGGTTACGTAGGTTTTAGAAACACTCATAAAATTAGACCAGCTTCAGCATCCTTCCTGCAGTAAAAGTGGAGAAGAACATCATCTAATATAACATATACAGTATCGTGTTACATAAAGACAATATAAGTGAAGCTCAGCAAAGCCTTATTCACAGATCAATTCTGAAACGGAACATGGCGCCTCCTCTCAAACAACGTTGAATGGCCTGAATGTTGACTTCTGTGATTGCTCTGGTACATGTATGTTAATTCTGCGTTTTGAACTGTCATCATTTTTGTATTTCTGTGTAAAGAATTTCAGACTTGGTTTGACACAGTATTGTCATATCTTTGCCGTGTGTGAATTTCCCCTTTTTGTGGGATCAATAACGTATATCTATCAATCAGAAGTGTTGACGAACCCTGCATCATAATTTATTCAGGTAGTTCTCTCAACTGTGACCAAAAATGTTCTGTGAAATCACAATAACCTTGATCTTTGACTTTTAAAATCTTACTTCACCATTTTCACCATGATGCCAGGCGTTGAATTCTTCATGATTCCAGGTATATACCTTTTATTTTTTTGTGAAACCTGCCCAATTATTTCTCTTTTTCCCCATAAAGCAAAGGGCGAGCCACATCGTGTGTCCACTTCCCCCTCTACAGGTAGTCATACTGTATCTGAAGACTCCCGACCAGATAAACCGCAATTCACCCCTGGTAGGGTCTTCCAAGGCAAATTGGTCCGACTAAGGTGACAGGTCAGACTAAGAGCGATTCAGAAGACCCTTATGACTATGCCGTCCCGTGGACCCACCACCTGCAGGACAGGTCGTAAGGGTCTGGTGCTGTGTGGTTTGGATGGCAGCTGAAGGCGGAGGCCTGGGTGGTCCTGGTTGCTAAAACCGGCTCCAACTGGGAGGAGGCCCTGACCCAGGACACGCTGGAGGGGCTGTATTTCTCGGCTGGCCTTGGAAAGCCTAAAGGACCCCCCGGAGGAGGTGGCGGGGTTGGAGGAAAGTCTTGGCTTCGCTTATCAGGCTGCTACCCCCACAACCCTGACCAGGATAAGCAGAAGATGATGGATGGATGGAGGAATTTATCCACTTTGGAAGAATTTGTTAAAAATTGTGAAAGTCACTAGGATTTACATGATTCTTATGGTCTTTATCATTTAAAATAACCTGATCTGAGCAACAGGAACTAATATTTCTAACATTAGAAAACACACCCTTTTCTCCGGCACGCCACCCAGACCACTTGAATTACAATATGCTGCGTGTTAATTACGGATTAATTTTTGACTCAATAACTGCAGCTTTAACAGTGCAAAAGGTGATTTAAAAGCTTCACTTTAAAAGTCCAATCCAGCTTTTAAAAACACCCAATAGCCCTTTACTCTGGGTGATTTAATTAAAAAACTTAAAATGGCCAAAGCAAAAAAAAAAAGAAAAAAGTGAGGCAGGAAAGAACATTACTTGAAGGCTGTTTGATGGAGCTTATTAAAAAACAACAAGCATAACAATAAAGATATTTAAACCGGGCCAGTAAATGCGATGGTCTGAGCCTGACGGTTGTATCTTCAGATTATTAGGTTTGCAGCAGAGACACGGGGCCCGTCTAGAGACTATAAAGAGGACAGTCATATCGTAAATATCACAGGCTTTCATAGTAATATCACAGACTGGAGTCGAGTAAAGAGATGCTATAATGGAAATTCAGGTTTTTCTCTCCATGCTCAACAGCAGTCATCATCGCCATCAGCTCCTCCTCCTCATCTTTGTTTGACTACCCCCCGTCTCCTCTCTCCGTCAGTGAAACCCACGAAAAGTAAGCTTATCAATGTTGCTCCGAGAACGTCAAGCTGCAATCAGAGGGAAAATTACTGCTCTTTCTGCCGTCACTATCACCCACGCTGCACGGCCAAGCCAGGGATGTTTATCTAGTCGGAAGTCTTCAGATGCATTATGACTGAAGCATTATCTGCAGAGGGGCAAAGTGGGCGCATAATGTGGCTCGTCCTTTGCTTTTCAGGGAAAAAAAACAGACATAATTGAGTAGGTTTTCACAAGTAAAAGAAAAAAAAAAGTACGAGCTGAGAACCATGAAGAATGCAAATCCCTACACTGTGGTGAAAATGATGTAAACTCTTTATAAACGGGGCACTTAAATGTGTCTAGTGGTCTGTAACAAAAGGCAGTGAATGTTTTGATGGTGGATATGTCATTTCTAAAGTATTCATGGCATGCGTTTCCATGTTTTTGGACTTCTCATCTGAAACATACCAGAAAGCAAAAAAAACAAAGACGCCAGATACAGTGCTCTGCAGCTGCCCTAAAAACAGTCATAGTAACATTTTGCCACTGTTAATTTGGTTTTTTTTTTTCAGAAGAACATTCTTCAACTTTGAATTGCACCCGCTTGTATTTAACACCAGCCCCCAATGGACTTCAATTGTTTGCAAAGAAAAGCAATGAAGCTATGTAGCTAAACTCCTCCCACTGCCCCGGAAACACCAAATAAGGCAAATCCAGGGGTGTGTTCGATTTATAATGGCCTGTGCTTGAGTGATCACCTGTGTAGAGTCAAGACGCATGTGCAATGCAAGTTCATCGCAAACGGCTTGGTAGAACGCTCAGTACAGGGGTAGAGATCTCATTTTGCACTAGACCACGCACATTTAGTTTTATTGATTTTGTACAGGCTGCACTTTATTTTTTATTTGCCAAGGGCCTGAACCTGGTACAGTGGTACAGTCTACTCCCCATCATGACAACATACCAATCAGTGGCAGACATTCTGACACTAATGCTTTTGATCATCATATTCTTTACACTATAGATCTATTTGATGTAATACACTACTTAAAACTCTCCAGTGGGATCAGTATACAGCGATAAATCGCACACTGTGGGATGTTCACTACCCTCGACTAAAACCAAATTGTATTTCGTATGTGACAGAAGATCATGCAAGGCCATGGTTTGATCTTTCGCCATTTTTATACCATTGGATTTGTTCAGAATTTGGAACAAGAGGAGGAAGTTTAGGAGGATGTACAGTAGAGCCTTAAAGCCATTTTTTAAGACTGCTGAAAAGGTTTTTTCAGCAGTCTTGGATGAAGTAACCAGGGAGAGGGAAGTCATACATTCTGTTGCCACTAGTGGTCAGTGAACATGTAACATGTAACCTCAGGTCAGGAACAAAGCATCCATATGTTAGAGTTAAGAATACATGTGTTATCATTTTCCTCAATGAACGTATATTAAGTTTCACGTCTTTAATGCTGAATGATTCAATTTCTCTTTTGTGCCTTTGCTCTGATGCTGTACTTTTCCACTGAGAATTGATGTTTTCACACATACATTGTTTTGTCTCAACTATCGTAGTCTGTCCTTGCAGATGTGAACCCATGTGATATGTATCTGCTTAATGTGTCCAGATAGAATCTGCATAGCTCAAATGTTGAATAATTCATGAAATACTGTAACATGTGACGTGTGATTACGCCCTTTTTGTGTTTTAATAAAACATCTAAGCGAAGGAGGAAGCTTCGAAGAGAGACCAAGGGATTCCGAGCTCCCGTCTTCTTCCCTTTGCAAAGAAACTGATTATACTCTGTGTCCGAGTCTCTTTATTGGGTTCTAGGTTGATCGAGTTTGATGATAAACCTGACACCATGTGGTCGTTTTTGGTCAAAATGCTGCGTTAGGAGGCACTTGTGCACTTAAAATAGCAAATGTAAGTACAGAAGTGTGTGGTTTCAGACATAGTGCTTGTGTTGAAAATGGACACTCAGGGCTCATGAGTATGAAATGACCTGGGAGTGTGAGGGGAACTAGTGTAGATGCGGAACTTCAGAGGCCACATTTCCATTAAACAGCGAGTATGAAGGCAAAACAAAAAAAACACGCATTTCCACGTAGCAGCGCAACATTCTCACGTTATTTACAACATGGACTTCAACGTAACGTAAGACCGATGAAACGAACGCCGTGGAGGCTTCACAGCAGAGCCGCTCAGACATTTACACGTTTAAAGACTAATGTGGCCTGTTAAAGTTTTCAACCAGATAAGTTCAGCACAGACTTTTTTTTTTCAATAATGCTCATGTTTTTTGCACTTTACCCCAAATTTATTTTTTGGCTCTTCAGCCAAAACATTTAGGAGGCACTGCAGCGGACTATTTTTCATCATTTTTTCCTTAAAGCCTTGACAGTGGGATTAAATCATATTTTCAACATGCTGGTTTTTTTAGTGCTGAGGTGGACGAACGTAAACAGTGACATTTAATCGTCCTGTATTATTCTACATTTTTCATTTCAATGAAGGGAATTGGGGACAGACCGATCTAAGTCCTTCAGGTTTATGTTTATTCAGGTAAATACGCAGCGAAATGAGATTCATATCCATGTGTTTGGAGGAGTGGCACGTCTCACACACTCATCAAGACAAAAACACAATGTTCCCTGCATCATGTGTTATACACATTATCTGTACATTGACTTTGTTCTAGGGAAATGTAGTTTATCGCTGAGGGTTTACTTTTAGTCTTTGTACAAACACATGAAGGAGGCTGAGGTAGGTGATGGAAATGAAAAATTCACAAGATAAGTCTTGAAGAAGAGTCTAAAGAACATGGACACATAAGATATGAGAAGTTGAATGGTGTTTGGATAAAAATGACAGAGAAACAAACTAATAATTTGCTTCCAGGACACCTTAAACAGTGTGACTCAGAGGTTAATGGAAAATGACACCATTTTAAGGCTGACTGAAGACTCTCCATATGCCACCAAACGACACCGGCCCGACGCACTCCATCCCATAAAACAACAAGCTCCGCGGCTCTTTATATGACAGACTGCATTTAGCTTGGCGCTGTGCGCGAGACAAACAGTCGGGCGGATGTCGGTGTTTTGTTTTCGAGCCGTTAAATATGAGTGGTAATTCTCATTCACATTATGTCCAGGGGGGCAACTTCAGGGCAACGGGTAATATGACAATCCATTCACGAACCTCACTTATTTGATCGCAGCGTGTCACAGCACAGGTGACGAAGAATGCCGAGTCACTTTATATACACTTTACAATCACGTATCACTCAGGGTTCACCCCCAGAACATGATGACTTTTATGGTTTGTTGTTTTAACTCCCTTCTCCTAAAACCTACTGAAATCCAAAATAATACCTGGTGTAACAGTAGACTAAATATACATCTGAAACTTTTGTTTACCGGGTACTTTCAATGGGAGGAAGTGGCAGCACTGACACTCGACAGAAGGAAAACCACAGGCTTTGGACACTCAGCCTATTGTTGCTCAGTTCTATAAAAAAATTAAGTTTATTTGTGTTGAAAACTATGTCCAAAGTGTAATTTATGTCTACGTTTGTGTCAGTAAATCTGCTTCAGTCTCTCTCTCGTTGTGGATGAATAGGAAGATTTTCTGGTGCTGTTTTTTAGTCTACTACTTTAATTCATCCATCACCTGGTCAGGGTCGCAGGGTCAGCAGCCTAAGCAGAGAAGCCCAGACTTCCCTCTTCCCAGCCACCTCCCCCAGAGCCTCTGGGGGACCCCCAGGCTTTCCCAGCCAACAGACGTGTTCCTCCAGCATTTCCTGGGTCTTCCCCATGGCCTCCCTCAGTTAGAGCTAGTTTTTGGCATCCAGGGATTGGACCACCCAGGCCCCAGCCTTTGGCTGCCACCCAAACCACACAGCACTGGACCCTTATGATTCTTCCTTGCAGGTGGTGGGCCCCCAGGAAGGTCTTCAACATAAGGGTCTTCTGAATTGCTCTTAGTCTGACCTGTCACCTAGGACCAGTTTGCCTTGGGAGATCCTACCTGGGGAGAATTGACCCCAACAACATAGCTCCTAGGATCTGTCGTGCATGCAAACCCCTCCACTACGATAAGGTGGCGATTCAGTTATTAGTTCCTCACGGTCACAGTTCAGTTTGAAAACTGTCGAAACACTTCTGATGTGAGACGATTCGCCATCGACTCAGACCTGCGCCGAGGCAGCTCGGTTTGTTCAAACCTACCGTTATCATCTGAACCGAGGCGCATCTCCTCCATAATGTTATTGCACCAAAAGTAATATTACATTTATTTGACCCTCATTGTTGGACTTTCTGACCATGAAAACCTACCATTATCATTTGGAATCACATGCATATCATTATTAGTTCAATAGTTATTCACCATAAATTATATTTCTATAATGGTGGTTTTCTTGTGGATGTAGCTCCATACATGTTGAAGATACTTCAAATTCGTGGACACATTGCTTTTATTAAATTAGTGTCAGTTTCATGTCTATAGCTTATTTACTACCGTACAGTAGCTATTTTTCCTCAATCCCTGGATCACTGTATCCACAATATTGCCTTGAAACAGATATTTTGGTCATTTTTGTTTATTTCAACAATTATGTTAATTTTTTTTATTCTTATTTTGTTCACTTGATTACTCATTTTTTTAACCAGTGTCGTTGCTTGATTGGTTCATTTGTAGTAATTTTGGTTGTATACTTTATTTTTTGGTTCATTGGTTTAGTTGAATCTTAATTTACTTTGTTGATTTTTGTTTGACTTGTTTTTATTTTGGTCCTTTTTTGTTAATTCTCTCAACTAAGTTGTTCAGTTTGTGCTCATTTGCTGGATTTCATGAGAAGGACGGAGCAGGAGATCGGCAGGTGGATCGGCTGCAGTGATGCGGACTCAGCTGAAAGCTCAGGGGCTCAGAGTCGAGTCGAGGTGGCTTGGATATCTGGACATGCCTCCTGGACGCCTCCCTGTTGAGTCTTCTCCGGGAGGAGGACCCGGAGAAGACTCAGGACACCCTGGAGGAACTATGTCTCTCAACTGGCTTGGGATCGCCTCAGGGTCCCCCCAGAAGAGCTGGATGAAGTAGCCAGGGAGAGGGAAGTCTGGCCTTCCCTGTTGAAGCTGCTGCACCCGTGACCAGACCCCATGGACAAGGGGCAGAAGATGGATGGATGGATGGATGGATGGATGGATGGATACTCCTACTCACTGAGCTGTGGCCAAATGTCTCAGAGTAGACATACATTTTTTCCACTGGACTTGTAACTGAGTAGGAGAAAAATGTATTCTCATAACTGCATTTTATGTGAAAAACAACTGAAGTACGTGTAAAGGACAAAATGTACTTGTATATTATTCTACAAGTACGTATGTTATCAGAGGTACTACCTACCTCTGATAACATACGTACAAAGAGCTCTTCAAAAACTCCTCCGGCACTGTAGTTCTGGTGAGGCCAGGCTGGCTTTCATTTCTGCAGTATTACACACAGTACTACAGCTCCAGTACACAGTCGAAGTGACATGGATTACATTCCACATTCAGACACGCCACTATGACCTCACCACATTTCCCACTTACACCTGCATCGTACAACTGAGTAAACCACATCCGACGGCGCTGTTGGGTAAATGTGAGTGTTGGCATTCGACGGCGGAGGGGAAGGTCAGGCTCCCCTGTGGGCCCTCGGAGGCAGGGCTGTTGGCAGAGTCAGCCCCGTTCAGGTGCCTCCACCCCCCCACGGGACCAGGGAGGCAGAGACTTTTTGGCCCAGGTGAACGTCGAGCTGCTCCACCTGCAGCCCGGGGCTCGGTCTCCCAGGAGCGCTGACTCATATCACACTGCCACATCCTGACTTCAGTTCAGTCCAGGCTCCTGTGTGTGTGTGTGTGTGTGTGTGTGTGGGGGGGGGGGGGGCAGGTGCCGAAAATGGAGAGCACTTTGTGTTTTATTACTCCCTCCCACTCATTAATCTCTCCCTGGCAGAGACAGTCCCTGGTTATGTGTCCTTTAAAAACGTCTGGAGTAAAGAACTTGTACCTGCCAAAATAAATGAATTCTATAAATGAAGCGAACTGTGTGTGAAGCCTGGGGGCAGTGAAGCACCTGAAATGAAACCGTCATGCCACTGCATGGGACATATGGAATATTGTGCATTAGCCACATCCTTGTGCTTTCATTTACATGTTTCATACAAACTAAAATAGTGCTTTATAATTTGTCTAATTCCAATCGTGAATCAGCCTGTGTGATTATGTAACAGAGTATAAAAAGCAACCAGAGGGCAAATTCCACCGAGGCAGCTCGGCTTGTGAACATGTCAAACGCTTCGTAGACGGTGGGTCCACAAAGATTCTACATGACAGGGTCATGAGTGATAATCTTAGCCAGTGGCAAACTTTCATCATTTCCTTGACATAAAACCTACTATACGTCATATAAAGTCTGAGATGTAAATAAGAAGTGGTGAAAACATTAACTTCCTCAGTACTGCCTGTCCGGTGTGGGTAGCTGGAAAAAAGATCAGATATTTTGAATGTACGTGATTTGTGACACAGCAGGTAACAACCGATCATTGTCAGTTTAAAGGGCACGACCTCTACCCCGTGAGCCGGTCGATTCTAAATCATCACAAGTTACATATTCAAGCTATTCATCACTGTCTTTTGTTTTTACTTAAAGAAAACTGTCCATGGAAAGTACATTATTCTGTGTTACAGTAGCCTTGTGTCAGATTCTGATCCCAGGTCTCCTTCATAATCATCTTTGTGTTCTTTCTTCTTTATAGACAGATGTAAGGTTTGTTTACTTTGACATGTTTCAGCAACTTCCTCACGTTGGGTCTACAAGTCAGAATAACCGTGAAAGTACTAATTTGTTGATGACAGTTTGAACCTCCATCCATCCATCCATCCATCCATCCATCCATCCAACATCTTCTGCTTATCCTGGTCAGGGTCACGGGGGCAGCAGCCTAAGTAGAGAAGCCCAGACTTCCTTCTCCCCACCCAGGCCTTCGACATCGACTGCCACCCAAACCACACAGCAACTGACCCTTACGACACTCCCTGCAGGTGGGGGGCCCACAGGAAGGCATCGTCCTAAGGGTTTTCTGAATCACTCTTAGTCTGACCTGTCACCTTGGACCAGTTGGCCTGGAGAGACCCTAAGGGGGGGAAATAGCCCCCTACAACATAGCTCCTAGGATCACTCAGGCACACAAACCCCTCCACCACGATAAGGTGCAGTATGAACGTGGTTGTACTAATTTGCGAATGATCCGCTATGCAGCCGGTGCTTCTTCTGATGAAAAGTGGGCTGGTACAATTCCTCACAGTGGCATGGCGTGCCTGACAGATTCACCAAGGAAAAATCAAATCACCACACTTTATTTTACCCACGCCCTTCAGTCCATGCCTCCCTAATTAACTGCTTTGTAACACAGCTGCCTTCGTTCACACCACTCCACCAATCAAACCACACATCTGTGTAAAATCATCTTCAACACCTCCTCAGCCGCCTCCTGGATTAATACAATATTATCTTTTTTTTTTTGGCATACACTCACTGGCCACTTTATTAGGTATGCGTGTTCCATTGCATGTTAACACTAATATGTAGTTAATCAGCCAATCACATGGATTTATGTTGCCACATTCAGATGGCAGGGTCAGAATTTGGTGTAACAAACAAAGTACAACTCCATCCTGCCTTGTATGATTGGTTCAGACTGGTGGTGGTGGTAATGGTGATGTGGGGGACACTTTGGGCCCCTTGATACCAACTGGGCATGATTTAAACACCGCAGCCTACCCGAGTCACCTTACTGACGATTACTCCCAGCAGGGTAATGCACCATGTCTCAACGCTCAAACCATGTGTGTCTGGTGTGTTGAACGTGACGGTGAGTTTACTGTACGCCAACGGCCTCCACGGTCACCACATCTCAGTCCGACGCAGCACCTTTGGGATGTGACGGACCGGGATATCAGCATCATGGATGTGCAGCCAACAAGTCTGTTATCACGTCAGGACGGACCAAAATCAGTGATGGATTTTTCAGCACCTCGTTGAAGCTACAGCATGAAAAATTACGGCCCTTTTGAAGGAAAAAGGCAACATGCTGGCGCCTCACAGTTAAAAGGTCCCGGGTTCGATCCCAACACCGGCCGGTGGGGCCTTTCTGTGTGAAGTTGGCAGGTTCTCCCCGTGTCTGCGTGGGTTCTTGCCCACAACCAAAACCACGCACGAGGGTTTAGGTGAATTGGCCACTAAGTTGTCCATAGGTATGAATGTGAGTGTGAATGGCTGTTTCTATGTGTCGGCCCTGAGATGAACTGACGACGCTTCCACCCTGAGTCAGCTGGGATAGACTCCAGTGCCCTGGACAAATCACTGCAGTGCTGGGGTTTGATTGATATGTTGCTACGGCAACTCAACTGGGGTCGGACCTTTGTATCTTCTATTTATTCAATATGGAGATACATTCGATTGCAGTTGTGGGTCAGTGTTTACACAAACAACACTGTAATATGACTTTGTCAAGCACTGCTTGGTGAAGTTTTTGTGCGTCCGTAGGCTAGCAGTTAGTTCGCTTTGGCTGCACCGCTGTCATTCGTCCAAATATGGTCATATCCTGTTTTTGGCTCCAAGATGTCCTCCAGGATGACATTAATATACAGCCTATGGCACAGCCATTTCTCTTAATCTTTCAGTGTTTATGGTGTGTTCTGTTCTTTTTATCAGTCTGCTTCTGCCACACGGGCGATACTACGCAACACTGCCCCC
>JAQQAE010007295.1:0-15977 GCA_029823295.1 Pseudamia nigra
TAGATCTTTGAGTCCATCTCATGAAAAATGGGATCAAAAACAAAAGTGTTGCGTTTATATTTTTGTTGAGTGTAATTAACAAGGAGTAAACAAACTAAGTAATAAACAGAAATGATCAAAACATTCAGCTCAGCAAGAAAAATGAGCAATTAAATAACAAACGGATCAAGAAAATATAGAAAAAAACATCAAAATGACTGAGAGAATCCACAAATTCATCAAAATGTAAACAAAAAGGAACACAATAATCTATAAAGTAAATTAAAATACAAAAAAACTACATCCAAAACTAGTGATCAAAATACTGTATATAACAAAATGAAGAAATATGTAGAAAATATATCAACAAAATGATTATTGACTAAAAACTGGAGAAAACAACCACCAAAATGAACAAAAAGACCAAACTAATTCAAAAATGGGCAAGAAACTGGACAAAATATTTCATAAAATCAACAAATCCACATTTTTTAACACATCAGATCAAGGACAAACATTTGTCACAGTCCTGGCTTTAAATCTCAAAAATTCAAAATGAATTCCTGAACATATCAGATGTATCATCAGACTCCAAGGCATTATTTTGGTGACATTGAATTGACAGCATTTTACGTCTCTTTGAAGACGTTCTGCCTCCCTCATGCCTGCTACGTGATCGAATTAGAGTAAAGGGTCCGGGATCGGGTCTCTGTAGTGCAACAGTCAAAGTTCTACAGTATCTGTAAAGTTCACTTAACAAGGACATAAATTAAATCCTGCCAGGGCTTTTGGTCGATTTAATTAAAGCCGGTGCAACTTAGCAGGATTGAATTCAATTTTTGGCAGCGGTAAACCAATCTGCTGGGAAGGTACAGGCCGTACGGGTGGGGTGGAGCAGGACGAAAAGCCCTGAGACCCATGTTTTCATTGCCCCCACTGAATAAATATCTTTTTTACAGAGCAGGTAATTTTGTGTTTAGAGAATTAGAATAAGAAATGGAATATACTCCACGTGTTCCTTAAGCATCCAAAAGGTGAAATGAAATCATGCAAAAAACCACGACATGGTATTTTTATGTCTTTACAGTTTAAATATAAGAGATACTAGAATAAACATCAGACCTGCATGAGAAAATAAGCACTAAATGACCAAAATTAAACAAATAATGAACAATAAATTAAAGAAATGTGCACAAAATGACTAGAAAGCAACTAAATAACAGACAAATTAAAGAAAATGAACATAAATTCACAAAATAGCCCAAAATTGCCTAAAAAATAAACAAAATATCCAAATTAATCATCTAAATAAATGAGAAAGAAAGTAATCAATAAAATGATGAATATAATTAACAAAACTAAAAATATGAAAAAATAAAATAATAAACCAAATGGACAAAAATCATCAAGAAAGCTACCAAAATGAACAAAAATGTGCACACACAGAAAAAGAACAAAATGAAGCAAGAACTGAGCAAAAATAATCAAATTAATGATCAAAATAATAATCAAAATGAAACAAAGTAAACAAAACACTCAAAACATTAAATAAAATATCCAAATAATCAACAAAATAAAGATTAAAATAAAAACAAATTTAAATGATCAAGAAAATTATGAAAGTAATAAACCAAACTGATAAAAAACGAAATAATGGAAGAATGTAAAAAAATGAGACAAAATGACGAACATCTTCTTCTTCTCCTGTCGGCTGCTCCCCTCAGGCGTCGCCACAGCGAAATACCACTGATTCGCATGTTTGGTCTGACACAGGTTTTTTACGTCGGATGCCCTTCCTGACACAACCATAAGCAAATAAAAAGCAGGTGAACAAATTAGTAAAAAATGTACGCACTATATCCAAATAAACCAACAAAAAAATACCAAATACACAAAAACAAAGACAGGGAAAAAACAGCTAAAGAATAAAACAAAACATCCAAATTAGTGAACAAAATAAATACAAACATAATTTGATAATGATGAAAATAATAAAGTGGATACAAATGATTGAATGAAAAAAAAGAAAAATGACAGAAAATAAGATATCCAAATGAATCAACAAAATAGATGACACAAAAAAAATAACAAATATGAAAATAATAAACAAAATGACAAAAAATAATCAAGACAACGAACAAAATGAACAAAAATGTACAGAGAAACAAAAAAGAAGAAAGATCTGTACTAAATAATAAATTAATGAACTAAATACTAGACAAATTGACAAGTTGAACACGAAATGAATGCAAATGAATGCAAACATGTAAAAAAGTGAATAAAAGTAAATAAAATAATTTTAAAATGTCCTACAATGCAAAATAATCAAGCAAATAAACCAAATAATAACAATAATGATCAGAAATTATAAATATGAAGGAGGAATTTTGAAGATTTGAAACAAAATGACAACGAAATCACCAAAAATATAAATAAAAATGAAACAAAATCAACAAACATATTCATAAAATGAAACAAAATATCCAACTTGCCAACAAACAAAAACAAAAAAAATAAGAAAACCTTGCAAAATAATCCAGAAAATATGAAAATAATAAAGAACATTGATAATAAAAGTTTTGTTTGTGCAAACTAATAAAGGAAATGATTAAAATGTACGCAAAAACATAGAAAATAAAAAATAAAGAAAGAACTGTGCAAAATAATAAGTTAGTGAACAAATAGACAAAATAGACAAAATAATACACCAAACCAACAAACTGAGCAAAAAAATGAATGGAAATTAATGTAAAAAATGAACAAAAATGGATAAAATAATCAAGATGGTGAATATACAATGAACAAAAATGAACATGTAATGGACCAAATAATAAAGCAATAAACCAATCAATAACACATGAACAGAAATGATCAAACGTGCAGAAAAATTTTAAAAATGATCAAAATCACAGACAAAATGAACAGAAATGAATAAACATTTGGCTGCTCATTTAAAAAAAAGTCTCCACGGCTCATTTTGGGAAAACAACAAGGGCAGTTGCTGGCATTAAAACGAATAAACCGAGTGTTGACGAGTTTAATGGCGGGTGTTGAAGAGGTCGGCGTGTGAAAACCTGCTCTGAGCCCGAGGTTAAGCCACGTGTTAAAGGTCCCGCTGCATCAGAGCGGGCTGAAGATCTGTCCCTCGCTCAGGGTCAGGGGTCACAGCACCACTTCATCCGACCCGCCGCAGCAATCACCGTGGCTACAGCATAAGCGCTCTGAGGACGCAGGTGACGTCAACGCCGCCCCTCCTCAATTCAACGTCCAGGCCTAAGCACACTCACTGTCTTCACTGTCCCTGAATAGAACTACAACAATGAGTATCAGAAGTAGAAGTACTCATAAAAATAAGTACTTGAGTAAAAGTGAAATAGTAGAAGATATGAGTAACCTGTGAGGTGTAATTAATGTATTATAGCCTCATATTTTGTATTATGTTAATTTTTTTTATACAGTTGATTATTTTGTTCACTAAACTGATTTTTCTTTAGTTTGTTGATATTTTGTCATTTGTTTCACTAATTTTGCTAATATTTTATTGGCTGCATTGCTTATTTTGTTAATACATTGTTAATTATTTGGCTGATTTTGTTCATCTTTAATATTTTGTTGATTACTTTGCTCATTTCTGTTTACCTTGTTGATATTTTGTTGCTTATTTTCTATTTTGTTCATTTTGTCAATCTTTTCTTGATTGTTTTGCGAACTTTCTTCCTTTTTAAACTCTTCTGTATATTTAATGTTTCATTGACTGTATTACCTATTTTGACGATATTTTGTTGATTATTGTTGTATTTTGTTCATTTTGTTAATATTTTGCATACTGCTTTGCTAATTTTGTTTTTTTTTTAATACTATTTTTGCTATTTTTTCCATTTGTCGATATTTTTAAATAGTTTAATTAATTTTGTTCATATTTCACTAACCGTATTGTTTATGTTTATTTGATACTTTGTTCATTTTGTTAATTTTTTACTTATTGTTTTGCTAATTTTGTTAATTTTTTAATGTAATTTTTGCTCATTTTTACTTTGTCAATAATGTTAATACTGTAATGTTAACATTTTGTCATTTGTTTCATTAATGTACATAGTTAACATTTTCTTGACCATATTGCTTAAGTTGATATATTATTGCTTATGCTTCTATTTTCTTAATATTTTTTAATTTTATTTTTGCTAATTTTTTGTTTCCTTTGTTGAACTTTTGTCTATTATTTAGCTTATTTTGTTAATAACGTATTGATTGTTTTGCTGCTTTTATTAACTTTGCTGGTATTTTGTGCATGACATTGCCTGACTTTGAACATTGTGTTAATATTTTGTTTATTATTTTTGGCTCATTTTGTCAATATAATGAATGTGTAAAAATGACTCCTACTCACTGAGCTGTGGCCAAATGTAACTGATGTAACAAAATGTAACAAAGGAGGAACCGACACAGCATCATGTGGTAGTAATGTTCTGTTCCCTTAGATACTCCTCATGGGTGTGTGTATGTGTGTGTGTGTGTGTGTGGGTGTGTGTGTGTGTGTGTGTGCGTGTGTGTGTGGGTCTGTCCACTGCCGGACCAGGACCACGGAACAAGACCCACAGTTTTGGAGATGCTTTGATGATTTGGCCTTTGTCTATGTTGTTTGCATCCTTACTCTACACAAAATAAGCTAAAAGAGGGAAATTTTGCATTGAAGAGCAGAACACGTTAAAATGTTATGTGGATTCATTTAGCGTACAGTACAAAATGTATCTATTATGTGAGTCTTGTGTGCATTTTCATTTTAGTTCATGTCACTTATTTTGCTTCATTCACCAGTTTATTTTCTTCATTATTTTGTTCATTTTCTTGATTATCTTCTTCAATTTTACAAATTTTCTTTACAATTTTTTCCCTCCTTTTCCTGGTTATTTGGTTAATTTTTTTCACACTTTGTTGGTTAGTTTGTTCATTTTTGTTGATTTTCTTCAGCACTATAATTGTTTTCTTTTTAAATTATTTTAATTTTTTCATTTCTTGTTTATTATGTTTATTTTTGACTAATTTTCTTGATTTTTTTGTCCATTTTCATTCATTTTCTTGATTATTTGGTTCGTTTTTTTCATTTTCTCGATTACTTTGTTACCTTCATTCACTTTTTGATCACTTTGTTCATTATTATTCATTTTCTTTATCATTTTGTTCATTTTGTTCATAAATTACCTTTTTTTTATACTGTACATCTGTGGTGTAAAATAACATAATTTCGAAAAAGCCAAGAACTCAATATTTTATTAAAGCAGAGTAAGGCATGATTAAAAAATAGCTGTGGGTAAAACTACTTAGAAATTATATTATCAGCCTAGTTATTGTGAAATGGTGGTTAAAACAGCCAGTAATGTTAATTTATGCACAAAATCACTTCTGTTCATAATTAGTAGATTGAATAATCTGGTCTTGATGTAATTTGTAAAAAGCAGATCCAGAGACAAAAAGTTTGGGAAATCCTGATCTAGACGCACACAGCGGACCACGAAACAAACTGATGCTATCACTTGAGACATTTTTTGGTGAAGAAATGTACTTAATACTGTGACAGCAGATATTTTTATGATTAAGTTTGACCCATGAACCAAACCCCTGATGTTCTAATTTTCATATTTAAAGTGATGATAAATTCCTAAAGGTATAATATGATCAATTTCCCTCTAAGCAACAGGGAATTTGCCAAATTGCCTAAATAAGATTATATTCACAATCTGATTAAGTGCTGTAGAAATGGCCATTTGTTTCAATTAATATGGAAATCAAATTTGCCGATAAAAATACACAAATGGGTTTCTAATCAAATGCTTCTCCGTTAAATTAGATTTAATAAAATAAACAGAACGTGACACAGACTCGGGTAAAGTATGGATGTAAATAACAGAGCTTTGTGGTGATTTTTCCGTGTTTTCAGAAATCAAACTGGAGAGGAGAGTCAGTGTGAATGTTCATCTTTTAAACTCTGGGTGGCACTGTTGATGAAATGAGATACCACGCTCTGAGTTAAACGCGATCAGTACTATATATTCAGTAACACTGTATAAATCCTGTAGCAAATGTACGTCTGTGCACAATACATTTCTATCTTTATCTTTGAAACCACCTTGTTAATATTTATGTGAGTATTTTCAGTGTAAGTGAATTCAATTTAAGTACACACAAATGAAGTAAATGTGTCCAGGACTTATCCAGAATGCAGTAAATAATAATATCTATATGAGGTCTGGGTTTTTTTTTTTATTTTTAGTGCTGACATTTTTTCAAAATGAACACAGTGATTTAGAGATAATAATATATATTTTTTTCTGATTTTCCCATTGAAATAAACATGTTACAATTTGATTAGAATACACAAACTACATTAGACTGAAAAGTGGTGTGAAATTAATTTAGAGACTTAAATTAATTTCACACATGGCTTAATTTTTCATTCATTAAATGCACTGTTTCCCACAAAGTTAGAATAATTGCAGACACATTCGTTTTTTTCTACCTATTTATAAACATCAGTAATCACCTTTGGAAAAGCTTGATCAGTTTGAGAAGATATACATTTTATCTGTGAAGAATCAATCACATTGTCATTGAAATGTCACGAGAAGAGGTCAAAAATATTTTATTCCAACTTTATGGGCAACAGTGCAGATTATCCTAAATATATTAGACTGAAAATTCTGTTTTGTGTTTAACAGTGATCCCTAGTTTATAATATATATATACAGTATAGTTAAAAATTAATGCAAATACTGTGCCAAAATAATTCATTCATTCAGAAGGACAATATTCACAGCTGTAGTAATATTGTAAATCATTCAAGCCAGAACAGTCATAGCTGTATTCTGTTCAGCAAATACAAACATTTTAATTTCAGACAGGCCATTCAAATGAATGTGGTGTTATGTTTAATGTGATGTGTTTTTGTTTTTAATGATTGGATGAGTGAAAACTGAACTGTAGCTTTAACTAAACACAATGAAACTGAACACAAATTATGTATTTTTTCTCATGCAGAACCGGATATTCATATTCAAAAATAAGTGCCCTTTGCCTTGTTTAAATCCAATTCCTTGGTATTAAGATGCAGATATGAGACGTTTTACTCCATACTGTTTTTTACATGACAGTATATTAAGCATGTACAGTACATCTCTACAAAATGGTTTGTTTACCAGTTCAAATTGTACCACTTGAAACATTATGATATGATGGTGAAAATGGCAAAAAAAAAAAAAAACCCACAAATTTACGCACAAATTTACTTCTACTCTAGATTTTAGAATTTTGGTGCAACAGTATGTAAACTACACCGAAAAACATTTTAATTCAATTACTTCATCTCTACCGACTTGTTTTGTCATTTTTTAAATATAATAAGTAGTTATATGTTAAAAAGAGAAATAAGTCAAGAAAAAACATGAACAAAAAAACACATTAGTGGGCTAAATTATTTCAGACCAACAAGTAGCTGTGCTGCTGTGTAGTATCTTTCTTTCCCCGCTTGCAGCTGGTCAAACTACCGCCCTCATTTCTTCACCACTGAGCTGCTGGAAGCCATTTTTCAAGCGCGTCTGAGCTAAAATCAGACTCCCCTCTGTGCACGTTCTATGGAGGAGCACAGGAACTAATGTGTTGCGTTTATTATGAGGATTTTCATTCACATGAATGCAAAAATCCAGTAATGGTTTAGTTTTTAGTGTGCTGTGTTAAGGTATATTATAGTTTGCATGGAGCTGTGTATACTCTAGAGGAACATGAGAGGATTTATTCCACATTCAAACCCCTCTGCTTTGCATTACGTATATTTTATGACCATGCATGCAGCCAGCGTGGCTAAAATATCTCTGTGGGCAATATTAGAGAAGTATTAATATCATTTCTTCAGCATCTTTGAGCTCTCTTTTGGCTCGAGTCAATACAGAGCTTGTATGGAACTCATTATAGTCAGGGAAAGCTGCTGCCTTTCTCACCGCTTTGCCATTTTGTTCCATCTGTGTTGTAGTAGAGTCACCTGAATACGATCTGAAGTCAGCCAGTCAAGTGACCTGGAATCAATACAGTCAAACTCAGTGGAGGCAAATAAATCAGCCTGGCTCATTTAACCCATGAGAGCCCTGCTGCAGAGCGACGGTGCTGCACTGAATAACAAGCAAGGCATGTTTGATGACAAATAATTTACTGGAAGTTCTTGTATCTTAGCCAGATTTGGTGATGATGTACCTAGGGGCATCTATCCCAATGTGTTTTTACCTGTTTCCTGTGTGCTATAAATCTTAAGGAGCACAGCTGCAGGTCTGCGTTAAGCAATTTTACATTTCTACACTGACAATTCTTACTAGTGAGCCGCATATCATCTGTAATATTTTGAGCAATCCTGTTATTTTTGCAGCTGCTTTGTGGCATTTTTTTTGCTTGGCATATTAAAGCCGGACTGTGCCTACTTCCATATAAAGCCCCAATTTTACTATTAGCTAAAGGAGCAGGGAATTGTTTTTATTATACTATGGTCTTAGTACAGAATATGGCTCAGATGACGCTTTATGCCCGCCATCACTCCACAACTTGGGCCTGCTCAGGAAAAAGTAATCCAATTAAAACAGAAAAAAACAAATAAAAGTGAAATATTAATCTACATATTTACTTTACATGAAGCATTTTAATTCATTGTTGGTGAATGATTGCAATGAATGCTCTTGCCAGAATCCAATGTGCCAACTGGAATCAACTTAGCGCAAACACAGCTCTATCTGACTCATTTCTGAAGATTAATTGCGGCATGTTTAGATGTACACCGAGCCAGCATTACATCAACTGATTATATTTTTATGATGATTCATGTGTGCAGGAAGGAAACTTTTGGATCTGGAGGAAGTGACATTTCACGTTGGCTTGAGTTCTCCTGGCTTGGCTGTGTTATTGGAAAATAACTGCTGTTCAGATCGACCTAATTGACGAGCGGGCCTGTGAAATCACATGACGCCTTTCATGTGACACAAGAGTCACTGCAAGCTGGTCAGAATTTGCTTCTGAGAAAATTTTAAATGGATTCAAGATTTTAGTGTATTTCCCAAAGAAACTTCAGCTTGACCAATCAAATATTTATGGAATTCATCATCTTGCATAGATCTCTGAAATGTGTGCGGCAGAGAAATGAATCAATACAGCCAATACATATTGACTACCAACCCTATGTATTCATCCCCCCCCCCAGCCCCCTTCAAAAAAATCCATAATTATGACTTAAAGGTCCAGATTTAGGAGGAATTAGGGTCATCTAATTTGCAGAAATGGAAAAACCTCTCAACTTACATTACACAGTGATGGGTTTTAGGTAAAACATGCAAGGAGAAAGTTACTGACTACATTTGTATTTTTGAGGCATTTATATTTCCTTGAATGTTGGTATTTTCTCATTTGTATGTTTAACTTATATATCTAAAAGGCCACGAGTATTTTCCTTGATAATAAAACAAGAAGCTCACATCATAATTGCAATATCGCCCACATTGCAATGACTTTTTCACTAAATTGAGCAGTGCTAGTGCTTTCCTTTACTGTAATGTAATGTCCTCTTTTCCTCCACTCAGACTGAAAAGAGCACAATCAGATCCCTAGACTGTTACAATTCTTTCTTTGAAATAAAAAAAAAAGCAAAATCTTTTCTTATCAAGAATTCATGAACAAATCACACTATCGCAGACTGATGTAAATACAACTGACTGATGCTAATATTCAAAGAAATACAGAAAAGACTGTGTTTTAGTTGTGTTACTGGCAGGACTGGTGTTTAATTGCGCAACTTCAACTCAATTCAAACCCGAGTCCAATAAAAAAACACGTGTATGTACAAAATTAAATGATAATCCACAATAGACTACTTTCCCATCCTGAACCTTATGTTTGTCAAGCACCTCATAATTTCATTTTAGAGTCATAAAGACAACAAATAAATGCACGCATCAGATATACTAAAATAACTTGGAAAAATATTGATTCTTGCCGACATCTAGATGTACTCGGTAATCATTTCATGGCGTCGTTATAAGCATGCCACAACCATATATTAAAAATAAGCGAATCAAAGTATATATTACGCAGGATAAAATGTGGGCCGTAGACATTTTGCCCTATTAATTTATCCCATTAAATTAAGGTACTTAAATATAGTCCGCATAAACTAATTAAGATTTTAAACTGTTGTAGCCAATTTCACAAAATGCACATTCGTGCAATACTTATTATGTAGTAACTGTCTTTAAAATACCAAATATTGCAGTTTCATAGTTATTAATCAGGTTTTCTAATGTCACGCGTTAAAATCCCAAACATAATATTATAAAACCTGATGTAAGGAACAAAAAATAAAACTACTTCAAAGTGGTTATACAGGCAAAAAACGGACAAGAAAACGCTGAACTTACTTGAGTTGTTGTGTACCTGTTAGAGTCCTGAGCGGCTCCGAGGAGCCTCGGAGCAGCCTGCACATCCCCTGATAAAATAATAGCCGCTGATTCTAATTGTAGCGGCGTGGTCAGGACAATCAGTTGCTCCATCTTTTATAAATGCCCCTCAGGATTCCCAAACATTTAATTATCGCTAGGTAAGGCAGAGCGGACGGTCCTTCTGCTGGTGATTGACAGCGGGGAAAATTGAAGTTACTTTACAGGGTGTGAGTCATTTTCGTGACGAATGGCTACATCGATAATTCACATATTTCAACCGGTCGTTCACTTACTCTACACATAACGTACGCGTTGAACGCTGCAGGTGACTGTTTGGCTTATGCCTGCGATAAAACGTGCACGCGTGTTTGTGTGTTGTACCGTCCTCCCCTCTGTCTGTGTTTGTTTTGGTTTCGTCCAAACTTGGTACAGATTTGAGTTGGTTTCCCCTGCTATCTGGGATCGCTCTAAAGGAGGTGGAGGACCGCCTGTCCCTTCTCTGCCTTTACTGTCAATGGCTATCAGGACGTATTTTATTTGAATGTCTGGGCCCTTCAAGTGACCAATAATGGATATTCTATGGATATTATGGACCATACCGGCCGTAATAGCTGTTGAAGGTAAGCTAATGTTTTCATCCCATCGGTTAAAGCCGCATCCTTCTGCCGGCTTTGAGTTTCAAACAAAGCGCATGAATGCACGCATGCTAAATGAAATTAGAAGGCTGACGGAAAAATAAAGCACTTTCCTCCTTTAACACGTCGTCACGTGAAATACCGGAGCGGTCCGGTGTTGAAATATAGCTTAAATTCATCTTAAAATCCAGGCTGCAATGATGGGGAGACACAAAAACACGCTCCCGCATCTCTGCAGGTACACTACCGTGCTGTTAACCGTCAGTACCGTTAATTACTGCTTAAATAACGGCTTTCGCGTAAAGCTAGTTAAGGCCCGCTGAAAAATGTACATTTCATTTAACATTTAGCGGTATGTCAGTGGAGGTGTGTCACCGGTGTCTCTTCAGTTATCAAAGAGCCGGCGATGAATAATAGAGCCTCAAAGACAAACAAGGACGGTTTTAATTAAATATTTTCCTCATGTACGTGTTGGAGAAGCTGTAATTTGTCTTACAAATGGCTCTGTCTGGTCCTCATGCTGTTAAAAGGACTCAGAGCTTGGACAACAGTCAGGCAGCGTGGCTCAGCGCACAAAGAAACAGGTTGCGTGGTGAATGTGATCTGTGATAGGTGTTTACTGTATGTGTGTGTACTGTACCTGTATGTGTTTCACTGAAGCTTTTCATTCAGTAGTATAACTAGGAACTTACATGGCAATGACACGAATCTGAACATAATTGTACATCCTTTCATAATTTTTTTTCTTTGATGTAGTTTGATATGAGGCAGATCATGCATTTCTGAAGACACTTGAGTTTTTCTGGGTTTTGACCTGTTATAGAATAGGAAAAAGGGATAAAGTGTCATCCTGTTCTTTCATTGAGGCTATTTTGAGAATGCTGTCAGAAAACAAACGTGTCTTCCTCCTGTGGTCACTTTAACTTGACCTCATAATTGCAAGTGGGGCTAGGAAACTATGTACAATCTGAACAGCACAACAACAAAGACAATAAGTAAAAAAAGCATCTGCTTTAGTGTACAATCATTTGTAAACATGTATTAACATGCCAGACATGAAAGCAAACACTGACCCAGCGCGTCCCATCAAGCATGGCCTTCTAGAATTCAGCAAATAAATTGTACATATGAGGAGATAACTGATTTTGAGGTTTTCAGCAATTGCAATGAAATGCAGTCTTACAGGTCAAACAGTGTCACAGTGTCAACTTGTGAATTTTATTACATATATGAATATATTCATGTCGTACAGTAACGTAATTCTTACTTTGAGAAATTAAAGAGCTCAGAAATAAATACAGTGAGTGCAGGGTAAAATGCACAACATTAATTTTCTAGAATTAATAACCGTATTTTATCAGAAAACATTTTTAACCATTTTCCCATGATTGTACATTTTATTTATTTTTTTCAACAATAATTATAGTGGACTTATGAAAAAATGTTTTCAGTAAAAGATAAGCACATAATGATATATCACATGATAGTTACGGTACTGTTCCAACCAGTATGTGCTAAAATATAATTTCTATATTGACCATGATGACTTTCTATTTTCTGCTTTTACATTTTTATTAGGGTTTTAAAGGTTATTGTGTTCAGCTTCTCTTCTTTTCTATATCTCGTTGTGAACTTTGTGACTATATTTTCTGTATTTTTAATTCTAACATAAGTCATACATTGTAATAGAAGCACATATAACATAGACAGCATTGGTTTCAAACATATATTTCAGTGTACTGAGTGACACTGTTTGCTATATTAAGGATGTTTTTGCTGATAGTACGCATGTTCCGGTAGTTTTTGGCCTGCTTCGCTTGAATACATTGAAGATTTGTGATTTGTAAAACAAGTCGTTTCCTTGCCAATCAAATACAGCCCCCCCCCCCCTTTTACCCTGTGAATCACCCTAGCCGACTGTCCAATGAAATGGCGAGGGTGGCTTACGTGTGAGAAATAAGAGGTTGAAAAAGAGGTCACCGAATCTCTAATCTGAAAAAAATAAAAATAAAAGCATCCAAGCAAGCATCAGAAAAGAAACAGTTGATGATCATTTTGACATGTTCATTGCTGGGGTACGACGTTCTTTCGCTGTCATTTCCTTAATGAAAAGCGACATGTTTGCTTAGTTTTATTACAGACGAATATACAATACAAGTTACAAACATTTTCATTTATATATGGAGTAAATTCAGTTCGGAGTTTAGGTTTAAAACAAACTACCTTGCTGATACTAAATTATTCTGCACACTGAGCTGCATTGATGTACAGTGGGTTTGCTTGACTTAGCTCGCTAATTTCTACACACTCTGTCAAGTTTGATAATTAAAGCATGCTCTGTATACACTGAGTGGTGAAATCGTGACTCACACATTGATGAAGTCTATCAGATTTCTTAAAGACAGACACACAAATTGGCTTTTTGTAATAGAAAATATCAATTAATCTGCAGGGACCATGCTGGAGAGGATTAGAAGATTAGAAATAGGCTAAAACTTAAAGAAAATCCTATCTGCATGCAAGAAACTCTTGTGTGAGTAGTATTAATGTTGCAAAACATGAAAAACCTGAAATACCGTTGTAACATTTGTAGCTTGTGACCTTTTTATTTCCCGCATTAGCTTACTGATCTCTATTTAGTGCCAGTGAATGTGTTAGACAACAGTATGAATGGCCTGTATTACTCAGTGTCATTTAAGCACTTTTTCCCAATGTATTTGATTTACTCTGTGCAGTATGAAACAACTGTAAATTGTTGATTAGTGTTAATATAAGCTGCCACTGATGCCATGTCTTATTGGTTTAGTTAACAGAAGCAGAAGCAGGTTCTTCTAGAAAATTAATGGAGGTAGAACTGCCAAGCAAATTAGTATAGCTATGTCAAACGTGTCTATGAAAACACACTGTGGATTTATCCCTTCATTGCTTTGCCCATTTATTGTCATCTGCAGTCATTGACAACCACACGTAACAACAACAACAACACTCATCTCATTTTGTTGAGTGGAAATACTCAGATTCATCTCTGCCTATTAAATTGTAGTAGCCTTTATTGTTTGAGGGGGGATGAAATTTACAAGACATTTCAATTGGCTTTTCCCATTTCTCTCCCCCCGTGTTGTTGGCTTTACAGTTTGTACTGTGCAAACACAGCAAACATTTTGTTTGCTGTGTTGCTATGATGCATTAACTCCTCCAGACTTGTATGCAAGTTGTTGTTTGGGTCAGCAGGATGATGGATCTCTTTGATACATTTTCTTTCCTCTTTTTCTTTGAAAGGAACACAATGGGACTGAAACCACAGTAGAGGATGGTGAAGTGGGTTAGAATGAGATCACAGCATGGAGTCTTTAAAAAATGTCTTGCAGATTTGATTGCATTTCAGTGTGTACAGCATTCCTGAAGCACTGTACTGGAGCCCACTCAGAAAATCATGTTGCCACAGCCAAATTGATGCTCTTGATTTTATATACAGTATTTGATTGATGTGACTAAGTTACATACATTACATATATTTCTGCATAATACCAGTTTCTCCACAGCGTGAAGTTCATTTTAAGGACAGCGATTCTTAATGTTGTGGAAATCCTGCCAAGTTTGTTAAAGATGCTTTCATATGTAAATTCAGTGGCTGTTTTTAACCGGAATTGTTGTTTAAGGTATGGATGTGTGAGTGTAACATGGAAGCTTTATGTTTTGTTCAAGAGTAACAAAAGACCGAGGGAGGCGGGCTCTGAAATGGGATTAGATAAAGGTAAAATGAGTGACCATATACAATTCAGTGTTTTCTCAGTCCACCCAATGAGCAGATGCAGGGAGCTGGCCTGCACGCCAACCGCCACAGTAGGCTTTCACAAAGAATCTGTCTCTATTCAAGCCCTAATCCATGCTGCCGAGGGCCCAGGCATTGTCACTTTGCATGCAAAATTTCAATTAGTACTGGTACCAGTTGTTTCACTTGAAGGGGGAGTGTCACATTTCAGAGACATCTATGGCTACCTTTAGGCCGAGATTAAGGGCAAGTATCACCACAGCTCCAAGATGCTGTTAAAGCAGAGCATATGCTTGTTTAAGAAAACACTGCTGCCTTGTAATTTTATTGAAACTGACGTTGGTATCTAACGGCTTTGCTTGATCGCTGTAAGTCAGATGTTTGAGAGTCGGTCACATAAACAAGCATTTTGCAATAATACATTTACAGGAAATGTTTTTCTTGTGACAGCCTTGTCAGACCCAGAAACTCTACACATGGATTTTGGTGTTGTAGCTTTTCTCCCTGCTGGCTGTAAAAATAAAAATGTGGTGCTGAAATGCGTTTTGCTCCTAGCTCCAGCTTGTCTACCCGATTTAACTAAGACTACAGTAGGACTAGGGTTTTCCTTAGGGTTCATGGTCTCTGTGGTGTAGATGATATTTGTCTATAAACTGCATGTTTGTGGAATCTTTCACCATTATTATTGCTTAGCCATAAAAAAAACATGTTATTGAACTCAGACATTAGCAAGAAAAAAAATCTCCTGATGTAATCACAAAATAACATTGGCCAAACAATAGTGAAGGCATCTGTGCTGCAGTATAGTGCACCTAGAGACAGCAAAATGTGGAAGTAGAATGCTCTGCATGTTCTTACATTTTTATTTGTTTTAGGGCAGGCGTCAGCAAACTTTACTATTGAAGAAGTCCTGTTTGACCAGAAAGTTAAAAAAAATGTCTGTCTAAACCAGTCCATGCAAACACTTTTGGCTTTTGGCTGAAGATCCATAAAAGAAATGTAGTATCTCCTTGTTACCCAAATCCAGGCATCCATATAACACAGCATGTATTTAACATGTACAGTGGGGACAATAATTATTGGGAAATGTAAAAATGTGCAAGTTCACCCATTTAAAAAGATAAGAGAGGT
>JAQQAE010007296.1:0-15976 GCA_029823295.1 Pseudamia nigra
TGGACAGTGAGGGAGCCTGTCTAAGGTTTAAAGGCAGATCATTCCACAGGTTAGGAGCCACCACAGAAAAGGCTCTGGGTTGTTTGTGATGTCCTCCAATTTCCTCTGTGTGCCCCTGTCCACTACAGCCCCAGTGAGTCCAGCTTCCCTCCAGCCACTGATCCAGCCTTTTTAACCAGCTTGTTCAGGCACTTTACATCTATCAGTATGATGCTGCCTCCCCAGCAGACCACTGCAAAAAAAAAAAAAAGAGTACACTTCCAACCACTAACTGGTAAAACATGCAGCGTCTTAGGGCTTATGTTGAAGGACCTGAACCTCCGTAGGAAAATAGGCAACTCAGTCCCTTTTAATAGAGTGCATGTGTGTTTTGGGACTAGTCCACCTTGTTGTCCAGAAGAAATTTGTATGTCAGCACCACCTTGATGTCCATGCTGCCAATGTTAACTGGCTGAAGAGGGGTCTTCGACTTTCAGATGTCCAGCACCATTTCCTTTGTTTTGGTGGTGTTCATCAGGTGACTCCATTCACAGAAGGCATTTTATAGATGTCTATACCCCCATTCCGTTCATTCTTGACACATGCTCCCATAGCAATGTCATCAGAGTATTTTTGGATGTGTCAAAGTTGTATTTGAAGTCTAATGTTTACAGTGTGAACAGGAAGGGAGCCAAAACAGTCCCCTGTGGAGCTCCAGTGCTGCTCATTACCATCTCAGAGACACAAGTCCCCAACCTGATCAATTGTTGCCTTCAACCCCCATCCCTTTGAGCTTGTCTCTGAATATGTAAGGTTGGGCTGAACTGAATGCGTATCATTTGTATCAATACAACATTACACTATCATTTGTATCATTACAATGACTGTCAAGTCAAAGTTATTGCTTAAAGGCCTCAGAAGATGCTGCAATACCTGATTGTACCACATGGTGGCAGCATATACACAAATATCCTGACAAAGTGAACCAGGCTGCTTCCTGGTCAACACGCAATACTAACCCTTACCCTTTCGGTTGATGAATTTACCCCCAAATTATGAACAAAAATGGTGATAATACCAGCAAATATAAGTAAAACAAATTAGAAAGTCTACTAAACATGTTGAAGAATGGGCCCTACAATAATATTGATGTATTTCTTTATATTTTATGTTGTGAATGATATTCAAAGAGACAGAGAGAACAGACAGTAAATCAGTAATAGGAATAAAATAAAACAAAAACAATTGTTAGACAAAAATAATCAAGAAAATAAAGAAGATAACTAAATCATCAAAATGGAAAAAGCAAAAATAAAGAAAAAAGAATCATGATGAAAGAAAGAAAATGAATAAAATAAAAGAATAATCAAAGAAAATTTTCATAAAATGAACGAAATTGTGATAATGAACAAAGTTAAACAATAAAATTAAATAATGAGCCAAATAAAATATGAGTGAAAATGGAGTACAGGGACAACACTGAAGATAAAAGGTGGAAAATAATTAAGAAAAACACAAAAATTTACAAAAAGTAAATAAAATGAGCAACATAATAAACAATATGAAGTAAAATGAACACAGTGTTGAAAAAGTGAAAATAAATTAAAAAATCCACAAATTGAAAAAAATATAATAAAAAGGACTGTCAATATCCGGACAATAAACAACTACTAAAAAAAATAACAGATTTCACAAAAATGACAAAAAACACCAAAGAAATGCAAAAAATTGACAACATGCTAAAGAAAATGGAAAAACTTAAAATGAATTTAATGCTCAAGCAAGTGGATAAAAATGAACACAAATATCGATGAAATGAACAAAAATGATGAAAAAATTGACAAAATGCTCAAGGAAATTAGCTGAAATGAATGAAAATGAATGAACATAAAGTGAATGAAATGATAAAGAAAGTGAATAAAAAATGTACAAAAATACAAAAAAATGAACATATGTGACAAAAGACAGACAACAAGCTCAAAAAAATGAACAGAAATGAATGAAAATGAAATGATCATGTACTGAATAAAAATTAATTCAAAATGACTACAAAAAAGAACAAAAGTAAAAATGTAAAAATGGATGAGATGCTTCAGAAAATGAACCGAAATTAATGAAATGGTGAAGTAAGTGAATAAAAATCAGCACAAATATGATGAAAAACAGATAAAATGCTCAAGATAATAAATTGAAATGAATGAAAATAAACATATTGTAAATATAAGCATAATAATGATCAAAATGGACACTTAATGAGTAAAAATACTAAATAAACATGTTCCATGACCCATTTTGAGTTATTTTTTATTCCGTCAGACAGAATGCCATATGTGCAGCGTTGTCTTCTCAGCCTGACACACTCTTTACTGTGTTTGTGCATGTCCGTCTGTCCGTCTGTCTGCGTGGGTGGCTGGGGTGTCTATTTTAGTCTCGTGGGGCAGTTGTGTGTCACTGTGAAGGTCTTCTCATCCTACCCCTAAACCCTGATGATGGCCAAAAAAAAAACAAAAAATCCCTCATGCAGACTTTGACGATGACAGGAAAACAGAATCCACGTCCAGACATATTAGTGGGAGTTCTAATAAACAGACTGTCTGTGAAGATTCTCAGTCATCCAGGTCATAGTATCCAAAGCGTGTGGTTTTTTCTTCCATCGACTGGACTGGAAATTTGGTTGAAAACGTTTCGCCACCCATCCGGGAATAAACAGACTCCACTTCTTCATTTATCCACTAGATGAACTTACTGACGTGTTTTTAAAGCGATTTTTCAAAACGAGATGCTAGATGAGCAAAAGTCCTCATGCTATTTGCTCCACTAGAAGAACACACACTTGAAGAGAAACAAAAAAGATTCTGGGAAAAGCAATGAAGCAACTTTAACTACAGTAAAATTGAAAATGCACTGGAAAATATTGATATTTCTTGTGACTGTGTAAGTAGCAAGAATACTTTTACTCTGTTACATGTTTGGTGAAGGAGCTATACATGCTACTTGTATATGTGGTCACTGCACCCACTTAGGTGTAACTTTATTAGTTACACCTTTCTAGTGGTGGGTCGTAGCTACAATATCATAAGATGGTACACTGTGGTCATAAAGGGATGGACATGGTCAGCAGCAATACTCATGTACTGTAGGTTGTGGTTTTTAAACAATGCGCATGTAGGACTAAAGGTCCAAAAATATGCCACCACCAGCAGCCTGAAGAGTTGATATAATGTAGGATGAATGAGTCCTCGTGAACTGCAGCCTTAGTTTCCTGTTCTTCACTGACAGGAGTGTCACCATGTGTGATCTTCAGCTGCTGTCGTCGATCTGTTTCAAGGTTTGACATGTTGTACATCCACAGATGCTCTTCTGCATTATTCAGTTGTAACCAGTGGTCATTTGAGTTCCTATTGCCTTTGTATCAGCTCGAACCAGTGTGACCATTCTCCTGTGACCTCTGGCATAAACAAGGTATTTTCATCCAGAGAACTGTTACTCAGGAATATTTTGTCCTTTTCACACTATTTTCTGTAAACCCTGGAGATGATTGTGTGTGAAAATCCCAGTAGATGAGCGTTTTGTGAAATACTCAGACCAGCCCACCTGGAACCAGCAACCACGCCATGTTCAAAGTCATGTAAATCCTTCCCCATTTTCATGCTCAGTTTAAACTTCTACATGCCTAAATGCACTGAATTTCTCCATGTGATTTTGATGATAAGATGATTAATGTTAATGTTGTGTTAACAAGTGTACCTAATAAAGTGGCCAGTGAGTGCATGCTGAAGGGCCTGGAATGTCTTCTGCTGTATTTGTTTAAGCTTTGTGAAAGATCTCATATCATGGCATTTTACTGTATATCTGCATTCATATCATAAGGTCACTGCCAAAATTAGGGCTAGTTTGTAACTCTGCCATATATGCTTTAATGTTTCTGACAACTACTGTGTTGTAGCTGTTTCCCTGGCATCATATCCTACAAAATAAACACACAATAATGCAGTTTTCATGATCATTTTTTAAATGTCAGACTTACTGGCTAGTTGACAATGGATGCATGACAAATTTTTGCTGGATTATAATTGGCTGTTAAATGTAGAATTCTCCTGAAGCATGATGCAGAACTAAAGCGGTATAACCTGACTAACATCGGATAGAACATGTGATCCCATGAATTCAAAAAACTCAAACTGTCTTGTCTTTCCTTGTGTTTGTGTGGTTGTGTGGATTTCTCAGGAGTCATAGGATTGTATCAATCCATATTTTCCCAACTGTTAATCTAGATCACAGAGGTTATATAAACCTCTAGACCTAACAAAAGATAGATTTGATGTGGAACGTTTAAAATCAAATAAAAAATGTGAAACGTTAAGAGCAAAAATGTACAAAAAATGAATATAATGAGCAAAAGGAATCAAATGATGAAGTAAATGAGTATAAACAAAAAGAAGTATAATCAAAATGAACAAAAATAAAAAATATAAATAAAGACTAACCTTTTGAGTTATGTTGTTAACATACAAACAAAACGTGACCTCCTTAGACATGATATCTAATTACAGAGGTAATACCGTAAGTAAATAATAGCTAATTAACTGAAACTGTAATTGGTCAAAAGCAATAAAACTTAAGTAATGAGCGTGTTTTGCACTTTTAATAAGAAAGAACGCTAAATATTGATGACATGAAAACTTGTAAACCCTCTAATTACAGTACTAGTGTTTATATGTAATTTTTTAGATTATTTGACCTTTGTTGTGGAGACTTCCTCCTCTGTAATGGGGTCGGCATCAGACACATAACCGTGCCAAAGCCAACTTTTAATGCATGTCTGCTGCTGCTCTTGTAGTTATTGTTAGCTCATAAAGGCAGTCCTTCAGTGGAATGCGGTGTCACCTCAAGGTAGTGGCGTGTCGTCTTCTCTGATCATCCTTTGGCTGGAATTGACAGCCTGTCAGGCCTCACAAAAGGCTTCGGCGAGGAGGGTGAACAAGTGGTGTCACTGGTTCGGAGAAGAAAAAAACAGTAACACAACCAGTCCGTGACCCTCTGCTTACCCATTAGAGCCAGGCCTAAGAGTGCAGAAAGTGAGATCGATACTGTAGATAGACAGAGAGAGAGAGAAAGCAGTGTTCCAGGCTGTTCTGCCCCGCGATCTGCTCTGTCTCTGCACTTAAGATTTACGTGTCACAATTCCAGGTGCTGGTATAATGTAGAAGGAAAAGACGTCAAGTTGTAAAGGGGTGATGAGCTGGAGTGCACGGGCTTGTCTTGCACTTTAAAGCTTGGCCTGTTTTACATGTGTGAGTAGTCCATCACCTATTTAGTCTGTGGCAGTCGGAGCTTAATAACAGGCTCAGCCAGGTCACCTTAATAGATTGTGACTTGTTTTGTCAAGAGGTGGAATGTAACTAATTGCATGTGTTCTCACAGCAATTGAGTGACATTTTCATGTGTGTGTCCATATTTAAAGTCACTGAAGATTTCCTTGATGTTATTTGGCTTTTGGAAAAGACACATTGTATGCTCAAGGGGTTTTATTATCACACCACACAAATGAAAAAAGCAATGTATGGTGTTAACATTTTTACATGCACTGTTCTATTGCGTGTCAATAGTTTCTGGTGCTGTAATGGTGGTTTGTTAGAATTTGTTTCTGAAGGTAAGAGGTGGAGATATGGCTCCTGGTTTCTGGTTGGTCGACCAGGTCATTGTTGGTCTGCTATTGTTCCTCTGGACAAATAATGCTGATGTAAACGAACTGTTGTGGAGTGATGGACATTTACTGCTCTGGCAGCTTGCTTGGTCATCCATCCTGCCTCCAGCGTTTCAATGGTATGATCCTGGTCAGGTTGCCCCAGTCTTGATATCTTTACAAAAGTCATTCTCTCCAAAGCTGTGGTGCCTTTTTATAGGGTTGGGTGTGTTTGACTACTCACAATAATCAGTAAGATGTGATCAAATCCCACATGTTCGGAATTATCATAAATGCAGCCAGACATGCATTTGTATAACCAGTTTTATTAATTGAGTAAAGCTCTTCCCAAATTGGGACAAAAAACGAGTGGTATGTTCCACTGTGGGTATAGACAGTATTTCAGGATACATACCAGGGCTTCTCAAAGTCTGGAACACGGTCCAAAACTGCACCACCTTATTAATCAGTCTGGACACTGTATCTCTTATGTTTTGGTTTTACGCCTTCCTTTTGTTGCTGCTTGTGTGCCTGAATGTACCTGTGTCACATTCATTACAGCGCTTGTCTGTGAATGTTTGCCAGTTGCTCATGTCAGGTCAACCATTCTCATTCCCAGCATGTTGGAATCAACCATGTGTCAAATCCTTTGGCTTGCCACACAGATCTGCAATGTACCCTGTGTGGTGGGTATGACACACAGAGTGGACAATTTACTCCAATCTAACCCACCTGCAGCAAAACTACACATTGAAAGCATTTTCCTTGGATGTCAGAATGTGAGGATACCAGCCAAGTAAGTCACATCCTGCTTTGTGCCATGTGTGTTTGTTTTCCCTGACCAAAAAAATTCATATCTTAGGCAATCTGTGTGACAGTAACCATGGCAGTAGTGTCTGTCAGCTTCAGGAGATGACACACCTTTCATGTCCTGGACACAGGCGAAAGCATGCCATGACTAAAAATGACACACCTTGGTGCCCTGGGTGAACATCAAAGAGTGTCAAAAGTGTAAAGACAAACATCTGAATTTGACAAGGTAAGCTATGTTCCAAAATGTCTTTTTCAAAGTTGTTATTAGCAAAAAAGTGTGTCAGGGCCATTTCTCTCCATAAGACACACTTCAAATATACATTTCTGTGTGACTGGCCACTTTACTAGGTACAAGTTAGTCCCAGGTTGGAACCTCTTTTGTCTTCAGAACTGTCATAATTGTTCATGGTATAAATTCAACAAGGTGCTAGAAACATTCCTCAGAGATTTTAGTCCATATTGACCTGATTACATTATGCAGCTGCTGCAGATTTGTCGCTGCACATCCACGATACCCATCTCCATTCTGCCACATCCCAAAGGTGTGCTATCGGATTGAGATCTGGTGACTGTGGAGGCCATTGGAGTACAGTGAACACATTGTCATGTTCAAGAAACCAGTTTGAGATGATTTGACCTTTGTGACATGGTGCAGTATCCCACTGGAAGTAGCAGAAGAAGATACACTGTGGTCAGACAGGGATGGACATGATCAGTGACAATACACAGGTACTGTGTGGAGTTTCAATCATGGTGCTAAGGTTGGTTCTAAAGGCCCATTTATACTCTACGCAAGTGCATTGTGAATCCAACATTGTCAAACGTTGCTGGCATTTAGAATCCAATATGTACTTTACGTGGGCATGGATGTACACAACACATCCACTAGTGGGCAGTGTGGAGTTCAGACTGTCCTCTAGTGTGGTGTTAGATTGGATTTCTGTCTCAAAATACTAAGCGAAAATTTTTTTGTCATGAGTCATTATGTCTCAAACATTTTATTTGCTCCCTCTAATACGTGATCTGGGCCATCTTTAACTTTTTGCTCTGTTATTAAGATATTACAACAAATAATCAACAAATGACTGCCGTGATAGGGTGTGATTACATGTTGCTATGGTAACTAGTCTTCTGGTGGGGTCGGACCGAGTTGGACCTTCGTATTGTGTATTTATTCAATTTGGATGTAGTTTTACCTGAGATACACTTGACTGTAGGTGTGGATAAGTGTTTACACTAACAACACTGTAATATGACTTTGTTTAACACTGCTTTGTGAAATTTTGGCATGTCTGTAGGCTTAGCTTCCCCTACATTGTACGCCGTTCTTATGAATATGGTTGCATCCTGTTTTTGCCTCCAAGATGTCACTAATATATACAATTTGTGCCACAGATTGTCTTCAAAAAATTGAGCCATTTCTGTTAATCTTTTGGTGTTTTAAGTTGCATTGTGTTCTTCTATTCTTTTGTGAGCTGTACTGCACTAGAGCGCCCCCACAGTTTCTGGTAGCACTGCTCTGTTTCCTACGTTAACGACAGATCCATAAGCCTTGCAAAAACAGACCAAACTTTAACGTACTGTGCATATGTAACCAGAGGGAACGTCCCCTTTGTATCCGTATGCGGTCATAAATGCATATTTGGTCATAGAGTATAAATGGGCCTTAAGGCGGTCAAAGTGGCAATATCAACTGCACCTTTATTTGCATGTTGACAATCTGTATGTAAACCTTTTCCTAAAAAAAGTACCCCTAACATACAGTATAATGTACCGTGTCAGTATGGCAAACTGTCATAGTGATATAATGTAAACAATGACGTGTTATCATCAGTAACAAGAGTATTTCACAAACTGCTGAGCTCCAGGGATTTGCACACACACAATCATCTTTAGGGTTAATTACAGAAAATAGACTGCAAAAAAGAAAACATCCAGTGAGCAACAGTTCTGTAGATGAAAATACCTTGTTGAGGCCAAAGGTCAGAGTGGAAAGGCAAAAGTAACTCAAGTGACCACTGGAAATCCAATCCAGTACTACCAAGGTGTACTTAATAAAGTGGCCAATGAGTGTATGTATTGACATAGCAATGTTTATTTGTTTATGTCATGTTTAGTATCACTTTAGCTTGCTTGAAACCTCTGTGTTGCTAGCCTAAGAAAAGTAAGTGACAATACCTGGTGGTTGAGTTGAGCTTAGTGTCAGTGGAAAAGCAGCATTATTGTCTGTGCTAATAGCATGTCTTTGAGCTCTTAACTACTGTTCAGCAGAATAAGAAATCGGACAAATGTGTGATCTGTATGGTTTTAGGTCATGTTGGAAAATCTCATCAGCTCAGATGGATCTTTTGTGGGCGCACGTACTTCCTAAAATAGTACCCGATGAGGTATGCTCTCAGGCAGTGGTGAGATGAGCTCGTACCATCAGTGGAAAAGCTACACCAGTCTACTCGAGAGCTGTAATATGACTTTGTTTAACACTGCTTGGTGAAGTTATAGCGTCTGTAGGCTAGCAGTTAGTTAGCTTTCCCTACACTCCGCTGGCACCGCCGTCATTCGTATAAATATGGTTGCATCCTGTTTTTGGCTCCAGGATGACACTAATATATGCAGTCTATGGCACAGACTCTCCTCAAAAAGTTGGGCCATTTCTGTTATTCTTTTGGTGTTTTTGTTGTGTTTTGTTCTTCTTCTATTCTTCCGCCACATGAGCTGTACTGCGCAAGATTGCCCCACAATTTCCAGTGGCACTGCACCATTTTCTACGTTGAGGACGGCTCCATAAGCCTTGCGAAAACGTACCAAACTTGTAACGTAATGCACGCTGAGACTGGAGGGAACGCCCCCTCTGCATGAGTTTGCGGACAAGGCGTAGAGTATAAATGGGCCTTAAAGAGAAACAGTCCATCTTACTTTTAGAAATGATAGTCAGTCAGTAGGAAAAATCTCAAGAACTTTGAATGTGTCACCATGTGCAGTCACCAAAACTGTCAAACTCTATGATGAAATTGTCTCTCATGATGACCGTCCCAGGAAAGGGAGAGCAAGAGGAGACGTTTATTAGAATTACCAACCTCAGAAATCAGGGACTGTACTCAGGAGAGAAGGTTTCATCACAGTGTTTGATGATTTTTCCACTGCATTTTGAGACACATTCTAGGCCTAATTCAGAATATCCAACCAGAGTATGCTATTCATGTCTCCAGTCAAACATCACTTCATTTCTTGTTTCATTATCCATCAAATGTCGCTAATAATTTTATGAACACAGTAAATGTATAATCCCAATGAAGTGGTTGTGTTATAAAGTAACAGATAATTAGTCAACATTACTGTTTTACCAAGATATTATCCCCTTTTTTATTTGAGACAATGAAAAATGGATTTGACAGTTTCCTTAATGTCAAACTAGTACCACCAGGTTGCATTAAAGATAATAAATGTAATGAGTGTTGCTTTTCGAGTGGGGGGGGGGGGGTATTTCAATGTGTTTCACAGACTCCTCTCAGTGCACACATGCTGCACAGATCCTGCAGCTGACCACAGGGACAGAGACTGTCCCCTGGGATGACCACACCAGCCTTTCTCAGACACCCATTTGTCGTAGGATCCCCTCCTCCTCCTTGCTCTCGATGGATGACCCTGGAACCAGCAGGGGTCAGCTGTGCAGAAGGAGCCCCCCCTACACACACAGCCCCAGCCACTCGGTCCGGAGCCGCAGTGTAAATCAGCGGCTGTTCCATCGCGGGAACCCAGGCCTGAGCGGGGTCTCAGCCCAGCCTGGCACCATCTGTCCGTGGACTCTGACGCAGGAGCAGTTCTGCCAAGGTGGGTTCCCACTGACCTGCTGCACCCTCCAGACCAGATGGGCCAGACGGGCCAGACCTGGGACCACAGACAGATCCATCACAACCACTGGAGTCGAACAGGATGGTTGTGTATCCACTGGAGTTTACATGTGTCAACGCACTGATGAGGCAAACATGCAAACCTGGTCCTGCAGAAGGGAAGGGTTCTCAACCCATGGACCAGGACACTCATTACTAGTCGCTCTAATAACTAGTAAAAAAGGGAAAACAATGCAAAAGTCCTAAAAAACTACAAGCTACCAGTCAAATGTTTGGACATGTTGGACGTGTTTGTTTATTTGTTTTCAACATTGTACATTAATGCTGAAGACCAATTGTGAAAGAGCATAATTATGGAATTATGTAAAGAACAAAAATGATTAGACAACCCACAACATTTTTTTTTAATGTTTATAGTTTAGATTGTCCAATGTAGACGCATTTAGCTTTCGCTTTGCACACTCATGGAATTCTCACTTCAGATTCACAAGGCAGGGTAAAACAATGTGGTTCACAGTCACACTGACTGTTATGTATTAAAGGTTAGATATTCACACACAACTGCTCTAAATTTACAATAAGTGACATCTTTAGTTTACTAGCTACTGATTGAAGTCCATGTGTGAACGAAAAGGTCCACAGTGACACATTTGTCACTAGTGAAAAAACCCAGTTAATCACTGGGGTACAGTATGTACAGCTCTCTGTAAACAGGAATATAAATTCATTTTCACTGGTCATGGAAACAGATTATTACTAAGGTAAAGTGGCAAAAACAGAATATTAGTGCTCATGGAGCTATAGTCACTGCCTCTGTTCTTCTACAGTGACAACAATGTGCACAACACAGACTCCAACACAAACTTCATATAACTGGATGCAGCCAAGCACTGACTACATACTGAACCTTTAATGAATATTACACATTAATTATTTAATCAGTCACTTGTTAATTGTTTCAAAAAGCTACATATCTCAGATTTTTACAGGATATTAATCAGTCAAAAATATTAAAATGTGTAACAAATTCTCATGAGCAAGTGTTTTCCATTAAACACGACTAATAAAAGCTGAAGTGATCCAACAGTTTCTGCAAAAGTTTGTTTTTGTCACTGGGAAGCTATGAAAATATGAGCTTGTTCAGTAGTATGAGCCCTGAGAAACTCACATAATGAAATGAACACCAGGGCAAACAATCTGTTTTGAATTTACACAGTAGGTAACTTGTGACATCACAGGTTACAGCCAGTCATATTTCAGCCGTAATTCCTTAGAGCTGTCCCCTACAGCAGTACAATTCTAAATTTTAAAACATCACAAGTTACAGTCAATCACAGTGAAGCTAAAATTACTCCCACCCCCATGAGCAACTGGCCAATATTCCTGATTTGACTGATTTTATTTTTCAAAATAGTCCATGAAAAGTACTCATGTGTGTTTACAGTAGCTTTGTATCAGGATATGATCCATTGTCACATGGTGAATGATCTGCAGTTCAGCCAATCAGAGTATTTTCTGATGAAAAGTGGGTGGGTACAACACTTTGCCGTAAAATCAGTATGTGGTCGTGTTACAAAGAGGTCTTTGGAAAACATAAGGAAAATCAAATCAACACACTTTTTTGGTCAACACCTTCAGAGAAGCCTTTACATATACACAGTAAAGATACATGTGAGAAGACATGGGACCTTTAATTCAACCCATGTTTATTCTAGTCAGTTTATAGTTCTGAATATTTTGATGCTACCATTTGGGAATTATTCAGCTTTTGTTAAATGTTTGACAATAGCAAACAGAATTTAAAACCGGTATTTATACTAAAAGTGCTCTAAATAAAAAAAGTCACATTTAAATATTATGCCATATTCATCGTTAAGCAATTTCTGTCTTCATCACATTTTTACAAATGTTACACGAAGATTAATAATAATAATACCGTAATCCCAAAAAATGAGTACACTTTCATTTTGAGTTGTTGAAACATTGAAATGGGTCAATATTTGTTATATTTTTATACTGTGATCACTATACTTATTGCAGTTTCTATTCCATGGGTTTGATGCAGCTTTGTGCTTTCATTGAACATGCTGATAAGGCAGCCAGACATTTGACAATATAGTCATATGACACGCTGTTGTGACCAGAAAAAACTTTTGGCCTGTGTTTCATTATAATACTGTTCTTCATTCATTCTTGATTTATTCGGAGCATGCTTTTTATTGGACTACAACTTCCAGAACCCCTATGACTGCCTCTTCATTTGCCACATTCTGACCATAAAAAAAGAGTTTTAAACCAGTTTTTATACCAGACTCAAAATGTAATTAGGAGTTAATTTTGTCCTACTATCATGTTAAATCTTATAGGCTGGATTCATTCTTGAAACCTCCTTTTTTACAAGTATTATAATAAGTCAATAACAATCTCAAATCATAAACAGCCATCATGTTTTTAAAACCGAAAAATGTTCAACTCAAAAGAAGTAAAGATTTGAAATTAAATACCGTAGTGATCAGTATCGACTATTGGATGATGTTTACAGTGACAACATTTTTGTCCCTATTGTCCAAACCTAATTAAAAAAGGTCTTTTCCATGATGACAGCTTTTAGTCAGAATTTTATCAAGGCGCTTGCCTTATAATTCCCAGTGCAGGAGAAAGCCTGTAAAATATCCTATTATGAAGTGGTGTAATTGTGCAGTATATTTGCACGCTAATAAGTACAAAACCATTACAGAGGGCAGCTCAAAATCATCAATTCTAATTAGACTAATAATTACAAAATAGGTTTTAAAAGCTCCCACGCTGCTCCGGTGATTAATCTTTTGCTGGTTTCATGTTGTAAAAAAACAGAGCTGAACTTAAGGTGAAGGTAATAGCCTATTAAAGCCTTTTAATTGGAACCCCCTCCCACTCCACTCCACTCCACTCCACCCCCCACCCGTTCCCCTTATTTGCAAACTCTCTCCCACCACAACGCCAGCTAATGAAATCAGTGAATGGATGGCTTGAAAGGAGAGAACAAAAGCAGAGATAGGCAGAAGACAATATCCTTGTGTGGGAGAATTAGTTACACTCAGTAGTCTAAGTATTCAAAGCGCTGGGGTTAAAAAAAAGGGGGCTAGAGGGGGATTAAGAGAAAAGTCCACACAGGTGGGTTTCTAGAAGGGAGGAGGGGGTCACATGACAGGACGCCACCTCGTTTGATAAACACCAGCCGGGTCCCACAGGAAGGAGGAAGGGAGTCATTTTATAGGCGGAATCAACTGGTTTAGCACATCAGGTATTCATTATGGTAAATCTCCCAGGTGTGCTGTACATGCAAGTCAAGTCAAACATCTTTGGAGGTTGGATTTGATGCTGAACAGCTTGGACTCATAGATACACACAGTAAAGATGGGAACTGGAAGGAACCTTAAACTGCTTTTCTTAGTCAGTTTGGTTATTTTTACAACGTTTTCTGGCATAACAACAGGCTTCTCAGACATATTTTTTCACAGCAACGTGTTTTTACTGTTTTTACAGTTTAGACGAGTTTAGGTTGAGTTTTAATTTTAACGCAGGTTCAATACGGGTGATCTCATGTGCTTATGTGAGGTGTCTGTTGGACTCTATTTAGAGCATGGATGTGTATAAGATGAGAACAAGATGTGAGATGCCAGTTAATGTGGTCACTCATGGCACTGCAACTGCAGCTCAGACCATAAGAAATGTAACCTATATACAATTAAATACACTACAAAGACAAGGTATTTCATGCGCAAACTGATAAACTTTAATGTTTTTTTTGCAAATATTCACTCATTTTGAATTTGATGCTTGCAATACATTCTAGAAGAGCTGAGACAGAGTCATCTTTACCACTGTGTTACATCACCTTTGCTTTTAAATGCATTCAATAAGAGTTTAGGAACTGAAGACACTAATTACTGAAGCTTAGTAGGTGGAATTCTATCTCATTTTTGCTTAATGAGACATTTTTACATTGTTACATTTTGCACTTCATAATGCGCCACACATTTTTAGAAGGAGACAGGTGTGGACTGCACACAGGTCAGTCTAGTAACTTCACACTTTTACTACAAAGCCACACCATACGTGTACACTGTAACATGTGCAGAATGTGTCTTATCACTGTCTTGCTGAAATAAGCAAGACATCCCTAAAAAAGATGTTTGGATGCAGCACATGTTGCTCCAAAACCTATTTGTACCTTTGAGTATTAATGGTGCCTTCACAGATGTGCAAGTCACCTATGGGGGCACTAACACAAACCCATACCATCACAGATGCTGGATTTTGAATAACATCTGGATGGTCCTTTTCCTCTTTAGCCCTGAGGACACAATGTCCATAATTTCCAAAAACAATTTGAAATGTGGACTAGTCAGACTCACTTCTCCACTTGGTGTCAGTCCATCTCAGACGAGCTCAGCCTCAGAGAATCCAGACGGGTTTCTGGGTGTCGTTGATATACGGCTTTCACTAAGTTCAGCAGAGTTTAAGTTGCACTTGTAGATGTAGAGAAGTGATGAACATCTCACCATCCTTGCTTGTCAATGACTAAGCATTTTGGGGATGCTCATTTTGTACCAATCATGCACCTGTTTCCAATTAACTTGTTCACCTGAAGAATGTTCCAAACAGGTGTTTTTTTCTATCATTCGTCAACTTTCCCAGTTTTTTGTTGGCCGTGTCCCAGCTCTTCGTAATGTGTTGCAGGCATCAAATTCAAATTAATGGAATATTTGCACAAAAACAATAGAGTTTGTCTGTTGAAATTTCTTGTCTTTGTAGTGCATTCAATTGAATATAAGTTGAAAAAGATTTGCAAATCACTGTATTCTGTTTTATGTTTTACACAACATTCAAACTTCATTGGATTTAGGGTTTGTAGCATAATGATAGTGAGTCTTGACACTTGAACAAACTGAGCTACTTATCATTCTATTAATAATTGCGTAAAGTCGGTTAAATTCTAAATTACAGTTCAAACTGCTTGCCATATTTGCAGCTGGATCTTTACAATCATCACAAAAGGTGCTCTCATGTTTGGTCCAGTCTTTCTTGTTTTAGACCATTTGCAAACCAGTGGCAGAAAGGCAGTTAAAAAAACATGCAGACAAATGAGGAAGTTGTTGAAATCATGAGTAAACACTTGGTTTGAACTTTCAGGGGTGAAAGCATCCAGAGTCTAATACCGGTACTCAGTTTTATAGTGAGCAGGTCCTCATGACTGATATAAACATCTAACTCAGCTCAATAGCTACCTGTGAACCAAGCACACATACAGTGAATATAAAAAGTTTACACACCCTTGTTCAAATGCCAGGTTTTTGTAATGTAAAAAATTGACACCAAGATAAATAATTGCACAACTTTTTCCACCTTTAATGTGACCTATAACCTGTGCAACACAATTGAAAAACAAACTGAAACCTTTAAAAGTGAAAAATAAAAAATAAAAAATAAATTAAAATAACCTAGTTGCAAAAATATGCACACCCTTAAAGTAATACTTTGTTGAAGCACCTTTGGCTTTTATTCCAGCACTCAGTCTTTTTAGGTAGGAATCTATCAGTGTGGCACATCTTGATGTGGCAATATTTTCCCACTCTTCTTTGCAAAACCGTTCCAAATCTGACAGATT
>JAQQAE010007297.1:0-15976 GCA_029823295.1 Pseudamia nigra
GCAGGAACCGGCTTCATGGGTCAAATTACAGGAACCTTTATGGGGTACTCCAAACAGTCCTGAAAACTCCTAGGCAGAATTTAAAGGTTTACTCGATGCTTTCCAGGTATATCAGAGAAGAATATGACATCAATAGGAAACAAGCGGCATTTTAAAGCCAAAGACCACAAGGACAACAGCAGAGAAGCCCAGACTTCCCTCTTCCTGGCTACCTGGGGGGGAGAGAGGGGGGGGTCTCTGGGTCTCTCTAGGCAAGCCGAGAGACCCAGTGTGCCCTGGGTCTTCCCTGGGGCCTCCTTCCAGTGGCACATTCCCAGAACACCTCACCAGGAAGCCATCAAGGAGGCATCTGAATAAAATGCCCAAGACACCTCATCTGGCTCTTCTCAACATGGAGGAGCAGCAACTCTATTCTGAGCCCCTTCAGGATGACTGAGGTTGTCACCCTATCCCTAAGGGAGGGCCCAGCCACCCTGCAGAGGAAGCTAATTTTAACCACTTTTATCCTGGATCTTTGTTCTTTTGGTCATGACCCAAAGATTATGATCATAGTTGAGGGTAGGAAAGTGAATCAAGCAGTAAATCAATCAGAGAACAGACCAATGCAGAGTCTGCATTAGTGCAGATGCTGCACAGATTCACCTGTTGATCGCCCGTTCCATCCTTCCCTCACTTGTGAACAAGACCCAAAGATACTTGAACTCCTCCACCCGAGGCAGGACCTCATCCCTGACACAAAGGGAGCACTCCACCCTTTTCTGGCTGGCAAGGACCCAATCCTGAGATCACACCTTCTGGTCCCCCTTCTCAAAGAGGGGAACCACCCCTGTCTGTCGATTCAGAGTCAATGCCCCTGATGTAGATGTGATGTTGCAGAGGTATGTCAGCCAAGACAGCCCCATAACATCCAGAGCCACGAGGAACTCTGTGAAGATCTCATCCACCCCTGGGGCCTTAGGGCCACCAAGAAGTTTTTTGACCACTTCAGTGACCTCAGCTCCACAGATAGGATACCCCACACCAGGATACAAGCCCTGCTTCCTCAATGGAAGGCATGCTGGTGAGATTGAAGTATTCCTTCCACCAACCCACAACATTTCTAGTCAAGGTCTAGTTGAGCACCCCGTCTCCACCATACATAGTGTTGAAACAGTATACTGTTTCCCCCTCCTGAGCTGCTGCATGGTGGACCAGAATTTTCTCAAAACTGTCCAAAAGTTGTTCTCCATGCCCTCACCAAACTCCTCCCACAGTCAAGTTTTTGCCTTGGCAACTGCTAAAGCCACTTTGTCCTTGACCTGCCAGTTCCCATCAGCTGCCTTCGGAGTCCCATGTGCCAAGAAGGCCTGATAATACAGTTTCTTCAGCTTGACAGCATCCCTCACCACCAGTGTCCACCAGCCCACTCTGACTCAATGTCCCCCACCTCCCCCTGAAGGCTCTGCCCGAGGTGTGAGTTGAAGCTCGTCCTGACAGGCGACTCTGCCAGACATTCCCAGACCCTCACAATATGTCTGGGTCTACCAGGTCTGACCAGCAACCTCCCTCACCAGTGGAACCAACTCACCACCAGGTGGTGATCAGTTGACAGCTCTGCTCCTCTCTTCAACTGAGTGTCCGAGACATATGGCCACAAGTCTCATGATAGAATCACAAAGTCAATCATGAAACTGCGACCTAGGGTGTCCTGGTGCCAGGTGCAGATATCGATACCATTATGCTTGAACTCAGATTTCCTTATGGACAATCAATGACGAGCGCAGAAGTCCAATAACAATGCACCACTTGGGTTCAGATAATGGGGGCTGTTCCTGCCAACAATCGCACCCCTCTAGGTCTCATTGTCATTGCTCATGAGTGTTGAGTCCCCATTAGGAGTACTCTCCAGTACCCCTTCTAAGGACTCCAAAAACGGTGGGTACTCTGAACTGTTGTTTGATGCATAAGCACAAACAATAGTCAGAACCTGTTCCCCACTCAAAGGTGGAGGGAGCATACAGGCACTGAGCCTGGGAGCAATACATATACCCACACCTCCTCATTGCCTCTCTGCATGAGCAGCTCCAGAGTGGAAGAGAGTCCAACCCGTCTCAAGGACACCGGTTCCATTGCCCAAGTCATGGGTCAAGGCAAGCTCAACTATATCTAGCCAGTACTTCTCCAACGTGTACACCAGCTCAGGTTCCTTCCCCACCATAAAGGTGACATTTCATGTCCCCAAAGCCAGCTTCTGTAACCGAGGATTGGTCCGCCAGGAACCCCCCCTTCACCTGCCACCCATAACATGCACCCAACCCCCACGGCCCCTCCCATGAATGATGAGCCCATGCTAGGGGAGACTCACGTCGCTGCTTCCAGCTGTGCCCGGCCAGGCACTATGGGCATAGGCCCAGCCACCAGGCACTTGCCAACAAACTCCTCCCCCCAGACCTGGCTCCAGGAGGAGGCCGTGGTGTCCCTTAACCTCTAGTAAAAAAGTAACATGCTGAGGAGCTTTTGGATGGTTAAGAGCCTTGCACAGTGGTGATTATGACAGTGGAGACAGCCTTGACTTTCCCCATTCAAATCTCCTGATGGTCCCGGTTATTCAAACCAGCGACCCTCCAGTCACAGGCTTGCTTCTCTAGGCTCTGGGCCACCACTGCATTTAGCATTAAAAGATGTTTGACAACTGTTTCTCCATTCATTGAGAGTTTACACATTAGGCATGAAGTATTATTTTTAAATTGATGACAGTGGCATTAATGAACATATGTCATGAAATTCACAATTACTACCAAGTAGGATTAATAGTGTCTTAATAAACTGTTATTTAAATTATAAATTAATATCATAGGTAATATGAGCATCATTAGTACATTATTGATAGATACATTAATTAATGTGAATGTTTATTGTCAAATCAACTAACTTAATCAGCACTGTCTTGTCCTAATATTTTATCAAAGTATCATAACATTGATATGCATCAGGGCAATTTCAATGATACTTTGACCAAACTGTCCCTTTATGGTTAGTGAGGTATCATGTGGAATCTTATGCCATGTAGTTTAAGTATAACAGTACAAAGAAAAGCAAACCTCATACTTTGCAAGGTGAACTGTAATGGCCGCATCTTTTTATTTTTGCTGGAATTTTACTGATTTTTGAAGAAGAGTACTCCATTACATCTCTCACTTCTGGTTGTTATTCACAGTGAACCAAAAATGAGGTTAGGTGTAGCTCATTCCTGAGCTCTGATGTCACATTCTTCTCCAGCTCTACATCACAGGTTGTTGTGTGAATTGTGCCCTAATTAGAAAGCAGAGAAAAAAAATGCTGCCAAATGAAGCTTTAGTCACCTGAGATGAAGGACACATCCTCTGTGCCAGGAGACACTTCTCATTTGATTTTTTATTTATATTTCTGTGCCGTGCAATACTCAGGGAGTAAAAAAGAAGTGGGTCAATGAGCACATTTGCAGAACTTTGAAACATCCGTGTTGTCTGTCTGTCTCTGGTTAGTTTTGTATCTGATTCCCTGGTGCCAATTACTCATTAAAAATGTTTAACAACATTTTAATTGAAGAATTAATTACCTTCGGCTGGGCAAAATCCTCCTAAATTTCATCTGGGGAGTCATCAAATGTGCAGAGGAGCAGCGGCTGATGAAGTGTCAGAGAGTGGGTGGTGGTTGGCGCAGGAATATTACATCAGCAAGGAAACATAGTCCATTGTGAGTCAAAAACGGGAAGATGCACGTGAGAATCCATGAGTAAACAACAGTGAGCAAACATGTACAATGTTCCCTGTAACGTGTGACTATGATGTGTGGTACTGGAGCTCAAAAAGTCCCTGCCAAAACAAACAAAATTCACAGGCTCTGCATTATTCACAACCATTTCATTCAAAACAAAAAAAAAGGTCAGGAGGGAAAAAGGAAAATACTCACTTTTTCTTTTTTTAAATGAGCGTTTCTGTTATCCCTAAAGCTGCGCAAACACTAATCTCCTTAAGTTTACATACACATTAGATTTTTGTCTGAACAGGTGTGCCTTTACTCATTAGAGATTTAAAATTCAAACAGTATTATTCCATACCTATGAGTCATTCTGTTTTTCTTTGTCGCCATCATTTCTTTTTCTGAAAGTGTCCAAGCAGCAACACGTTCTGACTTATGGTTGAAGAAAATGGTCAGACAGGACAATTTGTGGTCAAAGCACGACAAACCCTTGTCATTCAGGTGCACAATTCAGAATCCTGGTCTATATGTATCAAAATGACCGTATTATATCCCCTTGTGAATGATAGTGGTTTTGTTTCCTCTGAATTAGCTTCCTATAACTACAGAAATGGGCTTTTTATTGTAAAATGAACATTCCAAACTCTAGTGTTGTAAAAATTCAGATTTGCATGTTTTGGTTTCAAGTACATTTTTTCTCAGTCTGAGGCAAAAAGGACTCTGGTCTTTATGTCAAGACCACAACAGCACCTTTAACAGAATCTTTTCTTTAAGTAAATATACAATGTATTCTCTAAAGACATCTAATGAATTTTCCACATGGGGGTAAATAAAGTTTATTCTATTCTATTTCTGTGGTAATATGGAACATATGGCATCCACATATGTTGAAAATGACACATCCTCTTCATGTTTGAATAAACCCTCTCAAGTCTTCTACATTATTTCTGTTGTTTGGGCCCCATAATCCCCTGCAAATCAACACAACACATCTGTATGTATAAGTTCCTGTGCAGCAGGAGCAAAAGGCAAAGTGTTCAGTTGCACATTCATGAGCTGCACCGTTAGCTAATCGTGAAGCTAGTTCAGGGAGCCTCAGTTCATTACAGCTCTGCACTCTGTAGGTTCCTGGCATTGTTCTCTCAATTAGAGACTTGTAAATGTGTTGCTTGCTTAATCACCCAAAAACTGGCCCCTAGGACTTTCCCTTAATGCAACCCCATTAAGAGGGGCCATCAAAACAAAAGATCTGCTTCTAATGGCAATAATCCCTCACTTCTGTCACATCCAAGCCAAACTTGTATCTTAAATGAGCGATGATGGATGAGACAAGGCCTCTGTGTCAAAGAGCTTTATTATTGGTGATGGATGTACGAGGCATGCCACGCACCGAACCTCAACATGGGCTCTGTTGCCGCAAGAGCCGGCCTCATCCCAAGTGGGTCTCACTTAACCCAGGATGTCTCTGGAAGTGGCATGGCCGATCGTGGTGCTCAGAGGGGGAGGCATACAGAAATAAGGACTTATCCAAACAAGCTCATTAGCACAATTAGCAGTAATTCTGTGGCGATGGACCCCCGGAGCACTCCGAAAGTTTGACTACACACTGCAGAGCTGTGGACAAGGCAGGGAAGTGTGATGAGCATCTGTTTCCGCAGGTGCAGGATATCTGATCCTTGATCAGGTAGTGTCTCTGAAGGCAAAAAGCCATTTTTCACCTGAGCAATTTAAATGTTGATTCCACAAAACCCTGTGCACCAAACATCAACACGGGTCCCAATGTTTAGTATCAACAATACAAAAAGGTCTACAGTAAACACCAAAAAGTAAATTAGGTGTGTCCTAGGGAGCAAACTCAAAAATCCACATTTCACTGTTTAAATGCAAACAAAACATAAGATATATTCAACATATATAAGACTGAATGCTGAAGAAATTTTGCTCTGTCTTAATTTATATGATAAAAAAAAATACAAAATTAAATAAAGGTGAATAATTCAAGAAAGAAATCATATAAGACAATGAATAAAACTGAATAAAATTATCAAAATGAACAAAAATGTAATGTAAACCAGAAAATTGTCAATCTCTGAAGAGATGGCGCTCCCGTGCTGAGTCAAAGTAGTTGAACTTGCTGGAAAAGTGCAAGAGTTAAATGAACTATTCAGTGGAGTAGTATTCAAAGGATCAAAGCACTGCTGTTGCCATGGTAACCACACATTTTGTTAGCGTTCTCAATTCATTTCCTATGGGAACAAATTTGTCAAAAAAGCTTAATATTTTAAACATTATAAAGGTTAGAATTATGAAAAGTGGTAGCACACTGGTCCTGAATAAGATGAACAATGTGACGTTTGAATGGTTTGAATAGTACAAAAAATGTAGGATCAATTAAATGACAAAAAAGTATGGAAGTGGAAGAATAATACAGACTCAGGACAACAATAGTGGGATTGCTGCATGACTCAGCAATCCCATTAATTAAATAAAATAAACACGAAAAATGAACCAAAGTAAACAAATGGTCATGAAAGTTTAAGTAATGCAAAATTATTTAAGGAAAGAATGATAGATAAATTACATAAATAAATAAAAACAAATTGCAGAGACCTAACTCAGGGTTTGAGTTTTATAACACGACAAGTAAAGTCATAATATAACCAGGGGACATACTTAAAATGGAACTCCAATTAATTAATGTGTGGATGAAACACAAGTGTATCTGGGTAAACATGGCTAAGATGGAATCCTAACTCTTACTCTTACAGGCTGGCGTTAGAGGTTTCTAAAATAATAAATGTAGGACCAAAATGTATGAATTCAACTCCCAAACCTACATATTAGGACTAGCAGTTCAATCTAAAGTTATTTAGCCAGCAGCAGCTTTCCCAGCACATACATTAACGCAGAATATTGTGTGGAAGGTAATGAAGAGCTTAGAATGATCATATTTTCATTGTGTTTGCATTTCTAATAAGAAAGTGTCTTCTACTGCCTTCAGCATTAGAATGCACTCCTGTCTCTGCTGAGACGTCCTGTATGTCTGCAGTGTTGGCTCAGAGTAGAGGCATCACAGCACTGATTGGCTGATTCCAGCATAAGGACCCAGAGGAGGCTCCCATAAGAGTAGATCTCCTGTTAAGTATAAGATCCCTGAGAGAAGAAGTGTTGGAAGGACTCTGGTTTCTTTAAATATACCAGGTTGTCAAGGGAATATAATGGCTTCTGTATATAATTAAGAAGAATCCAGCATTCAAGGCTTCACACGTTTTTGTACTGCACCTTAATAACTGCAGCAACTTGGCCATGATGGCAGTGCCTTTATTTACAAATGTTCAACATTTACATTTACATAGTTTTCCCTCAGGGATGTGCATATGCAACAGATCGAAAACAATACAGAGGAGGTTTCACTTTCTAGATGGACAGTCTTAGCATCAATATGACTTTATTTATCTGAAGCAAATGTGAGAAAATAGACAAAAGGAAATGGAGGCCATCGAGTACTCTTGTGTAAAAATCAGAACTAGTGGTGTGTAAGTAGTTTTGTCATATTTTTACTGTCAATTTGAGTGACTTTATGTTATATTTCATTTCGTATTTAAAATTCCATTGTGATATTTAGTCTGTTCTAGTGGACAAGTTTCAGATTTTATCCAAAAGAGCACCCCCTTCACTCCTGTTAGACATGGCAATGGTTTGATCCATTCTGGGTTCTTCAGTTAAGGGGATATTCATTTAGCCTCACACTCAGACATTGTAGGGATAAAGGTATAATACTACAGTGGTATACGTTAATGCCACCTGCGATAAAACAAAAAAAGCAAAGCAAGTGAGCGCTATGTTAAAATCATAAAAAAAAACATTGTTCACGATGATAACCTTCTAAAATCCCCTCTTTAGCTGAAAGAAATGTAAACATTTAGCTTGATTTAAAAGAGAATATCTTGCAGTTGCCATCTTTGACACTTTAAATCTGACTCAAATGCAACCCAACCTTAAAATTTGAACATAAAAGACCAAAAGTGTACATGCAACTTAACTTAAAAGGAAACATCATCTAGTTTCAGTGTTTGACATTAACCTAAGCCACACCTTAGGCAAAGATATCCAAAACATAAACCCTAAAATGATTTGTAGATTATATATCAATAGGCATGATTCACCATCAAAGGCTGTAATCTCTGAAGAATCTGACGAATTATTACTCCACTTGCCTTAACAAGACAACGATGCTGCATGGAATAATTAAATGAAACATGTTTAAAGCTGACTTTTCTCTTCTCACCTTCCCAAATATGCAGTTTGTTCTGAAACAAACTTTGCAGAATTAGAGACACCAGAGGAAAAGGTATGAAAACACATTCTCCTGCAGCAGGAAGTGAATCCACACCTCACACCATAATTAGAGACGTCACAGAGCAGGGCTTTCAGCTGCATTAGCGCAGGCTTTTGCAGTGACAGGTAATAAAGCAGATCAGTTAATTGCAAATGAATGCACACACCCCCGTTCCATTAGGCATAAATAATTTGGCCACTTGGGTATGTGCCTCCCAAATTACTTATTCTTTTTGTGTCTCAAATTACCTATTCTTTCTGATGTTGCCTTTAGTTGATTAGCGAGCTGTGCGCAACTAGCCATTGGCTTTTTCCAGGTTTTCAGCCTCTTTTCATTTTTCATAAGGTGAAAGAGTGTTCAGATTCCACGGCAGAGTTTTTGTTTGTGCACAATTGTCGGGCTGGGCCCCTTTGATTACTGCCACACATATTAATTTATGCACTTATTCTCAACTTTTGCAGTTTTGGTGTGATTTGTACGGGCTCCTCTTCTCACACCTTGTGTTAGATTGCGCTTGGGGATGTACGATGAATATTAAATAGAGCAGCAGCGGGTTTATTGCTTTGTTTTCATCCGGTGCACATATATAGACAGCGTGGGGAGCTTTAGTATATAAAATACAATTTTCCACATTCATGAAAGATTTATTTCCCTTGCATGTCTCCCGCACACTTTAAAGACAAAGGGATATTTGTTACAGTTGGTGCTGATTGTTTATGCTGTTGATCTTAGTGTTAAAGTTTCTCCTCTGATCTCATTAGGAGTACTTCTGAGCGTGACTCTGAACTTAAAGACCTGTACAGTACATGTAGAGCAAGTTGTTTCTTCTTCCCCCGTACATGCATGTATATTATTATGTAAATTACTTCTGAGAAAATCAATTTTTTTAATAGTCCTATTTTTGAAATTCGTGGAAATGTTCTGCTAGTTTTTTTAAACATGAATGGAGTCATATTGTAATCAAACATTTGAAGAGTAATTGGTCTTAAATTAGAGCATGAACTACTTATACACCTTAAACATTACGCAAAAGACAAGTGTGGAGTATTTTTAATACACTTTGCTGTTTTATTTAATTAATTCAGTTCATTGCATTATTGCTGTTTTCATTGTCACTAATAGATTTTTAGAGACAGCATGTTATTGTGTAAGAACATCCTGCTGCTGTCATTTTTCTTCATTTCATTTCACAGCATACTTTTTTTTTCAAATGAGTAGAAATCAATCAAATCAGGCCAATTTGTAAGTTATACTGTATTTTCATTAAGCCAATACTGCCGTTGGCCAGTCAAACTAGCATTTTCTCTTTTCGTTGTTTCTGTTTTAGTCTTTTCCCAGAATCCTTTTCCTCATAAAGTTGCGTTGATGTCTAAACTTAACAAAACCGTAACCATTGTGTTGTCTTGGTGTCGACAGGTGTAAGTGACAGCATGACACGAGTTGGGATTGAGGATGTGTAGACAAGCCTATCTGCTTCCTAGAAACATGCCTTTGGTTGTTTGTTCACAAACTGTTTTATGACATATCATCACATTTTAGAGTTCAGTTCCCCTGTTTTTAAAGGGGACAAACTGTAACAAGGAGGCAGTGGAGCAGTCATGGACCCCGAAGCAAGGCATTTTATGTGTTTGAAACATTGTCCTTTTCGACATGACACCCTTTTTAATAACCCTAAAAAAGCAATTCTATGCCACAACCTAATCTGTGCCCTGACCTTCCTTTGTCCCCTCTCACACCAAAACAAGTACAATATGAAAAAACAAAAAACAGGTTTCAAATGGTATTGCTGTGAAAAAGTGCAAAATATATGTTTTAGACATCTGTGGGCCCACCACCTGCAGGGAGAGTCATAAGGGTCTGGTGCTGCATGGTTTGGGTGGCAGCTGAATGTGGGGGCCTGGGTGGTCCAATCCCTGGTGGCCAAAGCTAGCTCCAACTGGGAAGAGGCCATGGAACAGTCCCAGGACATGCTGGAGGGACTATGTCTCTCTGTTGGCTTGGGAATGCCCGGGGGACCCCCCAGAGGAGCTGGTGGAGGTGGCTGGGGAGAGGGAAGTCTGTGCTTCTCTGCTTAGGCTGCTGCCCCCGCGACCCTGACCACAATATGCAGAAGATCATGAATGGATGGATATATGTTTTAGAATCAAATTGTTAACTTCAAGGCAGTGTGCACTCTGAGCAACCAGTGATGGAAGCAGGACGGTACGGACAGGAACTGGGTGAAATCCGAGCCTACATGCACAGTGGAAATTGTTTGATCGAGCAGAGTCCAGAGTTCAGTTTATACAACAAATCCATGATAATATTACACAGATTTTACATCATAAGGCATCACCATGCTAACATTACAGTAATATGATCCAGCTTTTACTTCTTGACCTGGCTAAAAATTCATTTACTGGCATAACGTTATGTTATTGTACTTTTACCAAGTCAGTACATATATACGTGTACAATATTTTCGGCAGGCTGATCGCTTTAAGAAACATTGGGTTAGAGCCATTCAATCTTGAACCCATTATTTAGGTCATTATAATATTATCCCTCATATAAGTCAACCTAAAACTCTGTTTGAAACAGTTGCACTGTCCAACATTTGCTTTACTGAGTCGCAAATCCGAATAATCGTCCTCTGTAGTCAGGGCTTTTATGCAGATTTAATTTAATTTAGTCCTAAAAATGCAGCGAGACTTTAACCAAACTCCCAGAAGGAGGTGTGATAGTGACCAGCCCCCCGTCCTCTCTGTTGCCCCCCGCCGAGTGGGACCGCATGTCATTCCCAGGTTGCGACAGCCCTAATTAAAATGTCCTTCCTCATTATCATCGATTGCCCTGTGCATTTTGGAAAACAACTGCAGTGCTGAGCCCTGGCAGAGGCAGCGGCGGGGGCCAAATATAGACATGTGACACTGGTCTTTAGCCCCGTCAGATGGTCCCGGTCCGACATGAGAGCGAGAAAAGTGGGGCAGCAGCCGAGTCTCCCCAGTGGACGCTGGACCACAGCTCACACATATACACTGTCACACACACACACATAGAGGAGCGCAGATGGCCAGTGCCCCATTCCAGGGTGCATCAGCCACAGGAATAAAAAACACACACACAAGAAAAACAAACTCGCAGTCATTAATTCATCATTTATTCATTAACAAGTGTGTGTTGCTGAGAAAGTTTCCCCTTCCTAGAACCTGTGATAATATTTTCAAAATGTGCAGTGACTTTACAGATCGCATTTGTCTTTGCAATCTTTACAGTTGTAATAGATCAAGAAGATCCTGAAGTTATGTATTTTCATGCATTCTTTTAGTCATTACCCATTGTTCCTGGTGCAATGTAAAATCACCATCATATATTACTCTTTGCAAGCAGATCATATTTGCTGAATTTATGTGGCTGGAATCTCCATATTAAATTTGGTGCAAATTAACCTCTTACTCACAGTATAACCTACTTAACAAAAAGACATTTTGTCACATATAAACAATAGCCTTTCATCCATATGATGAATTACCATGGCTTTCATGTTAATCTTGTATAGGTACCTTTGTTCCCAAGCTAAAAATTTGATCAGTTGTGATAACAGCCTGTACACTGATTTTCTGTATCTCTGTCAATGTCAGCTTTGTCATGAAAATTCTTACATTTGCTCTTGAATATGTCCCTGCTGTGTGCTGTGTCTCCCCTCTGCTTCCACTCCTCTGCAGAGCCAAGTGTGCAACACTAGCTATCATTAGTTCATAAACAGTCTGCTATAGCCAAATGACTAGTTCCCAGCACAACCTCGACAAAAAATATAGACAGAAAATAACACAAATTATATATATTGAACGTAATAAACAAAATAAAAATGATCTCTGTAGCCTGTTTGATATCATGCCCAGTGCACTTGCACCTGTTATGATTTATGTCTTAAAAACTGTGCCTCCTGCCAACTGCTATAATAAATTTCCACTCCAGTGAATAACCACCAAAGTTCGGTTCTGTATCACGTGATGACAAACACCAGGAGCTGCGACTGATTGTCATTAAGGCATAAGGCATAAAGCTTATCTATGATCATGCACAATTTTAAAAAAGGTTCCCCAAACTTTTTCAGCTCAAGTAGAAAAACAGAATTGTGGCATCAACAACGCATGGTGAATCTGGTTAGAACAATGTCCCTTGACAATCTTTTTTATATACAGTACACAATAATGTAATTTGATTCACCCTGATCATTCTCTCTGATTTGTTCATTTTTAATGTTTTGCTGCTGAGCACTTACAACCTATGTATGCTGTATTTTACATTTTGGATGGTTTTGGTATAGCAGCAGAAGCTCTTCTTCAATTTTAATTGGAAAATATAATTCACATTTAATAGGACTGTCAGTGGATATGCCATCAAAAATAGGACGTCAACCCATTTTAGGTCCTGACCATAAGGTTTTGAAAAACAGCTGTGGAGGACTGACCTTAAAATCTGACCTTGCACTTTAAGTCAATACCATAGTGATGACACTTCTATACACTTTTAAATAACAATAGAAATCACTTTGCTCTCAGCTGAAGGCAAGTTTGCAGAAGTCTGGTGTGCATCAGACTATGGCATCATTATCATGCATTCCGCTGACTGACCTAAAATTAGAGTCATAAGCTTTAAAATATCTAAAACAGAAAAAAAAAGGCTCAGTACTGCAACATGTTGCCATCAATCATTCATCAACCAACGTGGGCACTGAAACACGTCAACCAGTAAATGATTCATGGGAACATATTGCCTCCCATGAACCTCTTTTTCCTGATTCTTGATATAATTCCTTAGGCCCTGTATTGTGTCAGGTCCGGGGAAACAACCGCCTTGCCGGCTGTCCCGTTCAAATGTCACTATGCATTTTTAAACCCGCTATTGCTGACTTCAGCCATTTGATGGACAGATGGATGGACAAATGGACAGACTTTAGTCGAGCAGACAGACAGACAGACATACATACAGGCACGGTGAAGGAGAAGGAAGAGGAGGAGGAGGAGGCACGCTGCCGGCTGGCGAGGCAGGACAGAGGGAGCATCTGCCGGCGGGTTTGAGGAGCAGCCATGGCTTCTGTGAATCAGAATCTCCCCTGATACTGGTGTTGGGCCAAAAAGGACCACAAGAGGTGCCAACGGGTCAGAGGAGTCTCAAATGGGCCAAAATATTGTCACCTAAAAGAGACACAATTATCAATACCTTTGATAAATGAGTTTAGTACAGTCACACAGGTTATATGTTGCAAAAACAGAATCATTTTTGTGATAAAGTACTGTCTGATTAAACATTAATGTGTTTAGTATAAGTTAATGTGACGATACACTTTACGTCAGACCTGTCTTTGCCGAACTTAGGGTCAGGACCGAATATGGGCCGTGGAGCTTTGTCTAACTGGTACATTTAAATTATATTCATTTCATTGCTTATGTTTTATTATTCTGTAATTTTTTTTTGTACTTCATTATTTTGATCATTGTATGTTCAGTTTCATTTATGTGCAATTTATTTAATTAATTTTCTTCACTACTTTCTTTTAGTTTTGTTGCTTTCCTGATGATTTTTGTGCATTTGTTCTTAATTTTGTTCATTTTCTTGATTTGTATTGAGTTTTTTTATTCATTTTTGGTCATTTTTTATTTTGTTTATCTTCTTGATTACATAGACTATTTCTTTGATTAAGCATGAAGTCTTCGGTTCCACGGTCATCTCCTGACCACACACAGGTCCACTGACCAGCCTGGAGTGAGAGAGTGGAGACACTGTGGGGATGCAGTGATGGCACACACAAAAGATACCCTAATAATATGATATGCAATATGAGCAGGCTATTATTATGAACAAAAGCCCAATCTATATTCCATTGAGTATAACTCCACTTTAAAAGTACAGTGTGTAACATTTGGTGACTTCTAGTGGTGACATTGCAGATTGCAACCAACTGAATATCTTAGTTGCCTTTGATGATAATGAGAAAAAATGCCTAAACCATTGTAACACTGGATGCCACCCATTGTAAATAGCAAAAAGAAACAGAATGTATCGTCTGAGCTTCCATAGACAGATGACAAGGCAACAAATGGTGAATGGTGACCCTCCTAAATCGCATTGAATCTTACACAATGGGTCTTTAAAGCAACTTATGATCTTACGATGCATTATATAAGTGTGTTACTACCCAAAACCAACATGTGCATCAAGTATGATTTATGGTCAAACTGTTGTCACATTGCCTGAGGCATTCTGTTAAAATGACAATGATCATGTCTTACCTCTTCATTCCAGGAAGATGCACCATCGTGACCGGACACATCACCATGCTTGTTCTGATTTGAATACCTCATATGTCTTTGTAACATTAGGTTTTGACTTTAAATTATGGAAGAATTTTCAGGCCTTTCACATCAACTCTTTACATGACCTTTGCCCTAGCCTAGCCTTAGAGATAACCATAGAGATAACCATATCTTTATATTTCAAGGGGGATGAGGGAGATTGACTGTATTCAGTAGTTGTGAAATGTGCATTTGCCACCCTTCTTTACACGAATAATGATTGTTGGGGTCATTCTTGTGTTCATTTTGAAACAAAATAAGACAACAAGTAAGTTACAATTTGGATACAAATAAACAAAATAAACAACACAATATGCAAAACTTAACAAATTAGGACATAATAATCCCCAAAATAAAGAAAATAATCAGCAAAATGAACAAAATACTCAGGAAAATGGGTCAAAAACATAATAAACCAAATATGAACAAAATCACATGTAAGAATAAATAGAAATCTTATTATTTTTGCAAAACGGGGATTTTATAGGCCCAAGCATTACACATGATCTACATTTATAAATCACTGGTGGGGATAAATGCACATTTTATTCATATTCAGAGGGATGCTTCCTGCCCATTGAACTCTGCACCTGAGGTTTAAGGTAAAGACAGTCTCCTTTAGAGGAAACGTTGAAGGCCTTAAACCTCAGTGACTTTTAAGCCAACACACCTGTATCATTTTGTCCATTTGAGCCAATAAAAAAAACTTCTTGTCAATGGACCTTTAACAGAGAAAATTCTTTAAGTGCACCGTTCAGCACTCCAAACTCCTAAAACCCAGAGGTTGCCTGAGTGCGTCTCCTCCTCCATGCTGGTTATCTACGAGGAGCCAAAGAATCCAGAGGCAGAGGAGGGGGCTTATACCAAACAGCCTAGGCCCATTTGACCACAGGGGAGGCCTGTCAATGGCCCAGATAGTTCTGGTAATTTCTCGGCGTCAACACTACTGCTGCTGCTGCTTCTATTTTTTTTTACATATTCAGAGAGGGAATGAAATATGGGGGGACTCCCTTTGTTCTGGAATTGCCGGGGCAGGGGCCGCGCTCTCCTCTGCGGATATGCCTTGAAGTCAATAAAAGCGTAAGGTATATTTGAAATACTGAGGAGACAGAAAAAAGGGAAGTAAAAAGGATTAGTGTTATCAGCTGCACTTGCAGGAAACGCACACACAAACATACTGTATATATTTGAGGATGCAAACACATACACTCACAAGGAATTGCAAATGAAACATGAATAAGTAAAGCAATAAAGTATTCTCTTGATATGCTGGCCTCAGTCAGAGAAATATTACTCTGCTTGGACCATGCGGGCAAATAAGTGTTTTTCTTAATCTAAGTAGTCAAGCATGATTTTGAATGGAATGATAATTGACCTAAATGCTCCTTTTCTGTGATGGCAGTGACAGCAACTCATGGCTCATAATGCCATGAAAGCGCGGGAGGCGAATATTAGGGAGGCGCCGATGCTTCAATTGCACGCAAACAGACGATAAGTTAAAATAAAAATGCTCGCTCACCACTCAAAACGTCAAGAAAATGAGCATGTGTGAAGGAAAAATTAACAAAAGTGAAGGAAA
>JAQQAE010007298.1:0-15975 GCA_029823295.1 Pseudamia nigra
AACCTCTCTTATCTTTTTAAATGGGTGAACTTGCACATTTTTACATTTCCAAATAATTATTGTCCCCACTGTATAACTCTCATGTAATGATACTTTCACATGACACTAATCTAATAATATCCAAACATTTAACAAGTAAAACATTATAACATAGCATTATTCAGGTTTGTATCACGACAGTAACATAAAATTACGTGTTTCTAATGTGATGAAGGTGACAATTTATTTTAGTCAAGTCGCCAGTAAATCAATTCGTCGCATTTTAAGGTGACAACAACGTTGGTGCACTGCAGTTTTTATACAATTACATTTTATACAATAAAACAAAATAAAGTCTAAATGAATTTACCTTTGAAGAAAGATCTGGTGGTTATTCTGTAAATGTCTCTTCATATTTGTTGTTGTGTCCCATCCACATGCTTTACACTTTGTCTTGTTTTCATCATTGTCAAACGTGAAATAGGCCGTACATGTCCCCATGTTTTTGTCTCAGCTGTGGACATTTTCTCGTCTTTTTATCATTGTCTCGTCGTCCCTTGTCTCGTTTTTGTCTCAGACATGGACATTTTCTTGTCTTTTTATTCATTGTCTCTTCGTCTGTTGCTTTTGCAGCAACATGTTCAAAAGTTTCTCCTCGCTGCTCAATAAGGCGCTCTGATTGGTTCTCTTCTCATCCAGTCCCGCCTCTTCTGTTTTTCGAGTAGCTATTTTCTTTTTCTCGCATTTTCCCCTCCTTTTGATTGGATTTTGTCAGTGTCTATTTTCGTTTCGTCATTTATTCGTTGATGAAAATGTCACTCAATTTAGTCATTGATTTCATCTCAATTATTGACGTAATTTTTAATTTTTGTTCCATTTTCGTCCACAAAAATATATTCGTGACGAAAACGATGAAAATTTTCTGTCAACAAAAGTAACACTGGTTGTGTACGAGTAATCAGCGGTTAATCTATGTCAATGTAAGTAATTGTGGATGTTATTGTGCATTGCACATGCGTTAATTGTGTTAAAAATTTTAATCAAATTAATCATGCAAATTAATTAATCTGGGTGAAGGCATTAATTTTGACAGCCCTAGTAGTTACAGTACATATAAGAAAACAATTTCACTGCTGCTAGGCCTGACTGACCCATATGAGCTTCATACAACCAGGTTAACAAGTGCCAAAAAATATGTCTTGTCCGGAATTTCTGTTTAAGTGTTATCAATTCAGTTATCTCTAACTGATGCACATACTGCAGTTGAGTTTCATAGTTAAGGTGCTCACTGGAAGATAATCACTTGGTGTCAATGTAAAATTTCAGTCATATTGGTTCTATGATCTAGTTTAGTAAGACTTGACTTATTCTCAGTACGTGTTATTCAAGATGTTGTGATGTTTGATGGATCCACAGCACACAACTAGTCGGTCCTAATAATAGACATAATATATGTACCAGTTAGCATAAGTGAAGCCACTTTTGTGGAACATCACACACTTTTCGCCCAAATGTATGGGGTATCAGTGCATGTCAAAAATGATGTCTTCTCCAGAAGAAATTGGGTAAAAAGGTATGTGTTATAAAACTGCCTATAATTGAATTAATAATGAACATTTCAACACTTCATTTTTACAATATTTGCTCTTCATCAATACTGTTATTTAGGAACAATTGTTTTCTAGTGAAAGTCAAGTGGCTTTACAAAGACAGCAACTGAAATGATTTTTAATAAATGTTTTACTAAAATGACCAAAAACATGGTATTTGTGTTCAATAAACTTGCAAACATGGACTGGAAAAGTCAATCTCCAGACTTAAACACTCCTGAACATGCATTTTACCTGCTGAAGAGAAGACTGAAGGGAGAAACCCCCCAAAACAAACAGCAACTGATAGAGACTGTGGTGAAAGCCTGGAAAAGCATCACAAAAGAAGAATGCAAAAGTTTGGTGGTGTCAGTGGGCTGCAGGCTTCATGCAGCTATTGCAAGTAAAGGATTTGCAACTAAATATTACCATATTTTCAGGAGTCCCGGTTTTTTTCATAGTCTGGCGAGGGGAGCGACAAATACATCGGAGCGACTTATATTTGAATAAATGCGACTATAGGGTGCTTGTCACACTGACAGCCGCTAGAGGAGACGAGCCACAGCGCAGCTCAGGCACCTACCTGAGCCCTGAACAGACGCGACCTGTCCTGCAGAGCGACTAATACACATTTTTTTCTTCTTCATTATGCATTTTTTGGCTCATGCGACTAACATAGCAGAGCTGTTTTTGTTACAAATGATGCTATCTTCTAAGTTCTTTAACCAATTTTGATGTAAATACCTGGAAATAAAAGCTGAAATCTGATCTTTTGTCTCATTCATAATTTAATAGTTTAATGTCAAACGCAAATGTTTTCAGTGTACAGCAAAAATAAAGGAATTGGCCTCGCTGTTCCAATACTTTTGGAGGGCACTGTAACATGTCAACACTGTTCCAGACCTGTGACTCACTGTAACATCCAAGGACTTTTTTGTGTACCCCATCCTAATGCTTACAGTCTTAAGTGAAAAGATGACGCCATCATTTAGTCCATACTCAGTTAAGTTTTATACCATGGTTGAAACAGAAGCCTATGAAAAAGTGACAATGAAATATAGTGAAAAAGAGGTGGGCGTGGGATTTGCATTAGATGGTAATTAGGCTTTCTTTGCAGGTTTTAAGGAAAAAAAAATACAAATTGCAATAATCTGCTGGGATTGTAATAACACTTTAACTTGACAATTCATTACATCCCCTGTATTTTATACCCATGTTAATAACTGTACTGCAAAATGTGCTGAAAAAGATAGAATTGCATTGATGTAAGATCTCTGATGCTCTTGAAAATGAGTTAGACTGTTTCTCAAGTTCAAAGGTCACACACATACTCACACACTTCCAAATGACTTAGACCAACACTAGATGGTGCTAAATGATCTTAAATACAGTCACTCCTCTGAGTCAACAACAACCCTTTCCGTCATGGCTCCATCCATGTGTATTGTCATTGGATACGCTACTTTTAATCACATTTTGAGCAGTTTGAAGGACACCTTTGCTCTGTTCTGGTTGTCGATTTCAAATGACATTTGATAATGCTTTTTGAATGGTGAGTACAATCACTAGATTCCTCATTTGATCCATTAATTTAAATGCTTAAAATGAAGAAACTCAACAGTGTAAAATATGAAAACAAATACTCTTTCCTTCACCCTAATTTGTCATCCTTTTATTTATGGCAGTTACAAATAATGGGCATTGCTGTGAGATGAAACATGCTTTGTATTGTCAGTGTTAAAATTGCTAATGCTGAATGATTGTTTTGGCTTACACTCTAACTTTTGCATTCACCCACAGAAGCCAGAGACCACCTCCCTGTCCTCCAGGTAAACATGTAGATGTTTAGTTGCTTAAAGACATGATCTTACCCTTGCGATTTCTGTTCCAGTATTCTGACATCCAAATGATTAGAAATATTTCCTCCACAAACAAACTTTTATTTTCTTTCATCCACTTACATTGAAATATTTTGAACCTAAATACAAAATCTGTTTTGGAAATATGTTGCCCCTGTGTCTAAATTAAAATTAAATATCCCACTCCGAGAAAAGTAGGTGGAGTTTTCACCTGAATCTGCAGGTTTATATATTTTAGGGTCAGTAACATGCACTCATCCAGTTACAATGAAGACATGTCCAACGCATTGTGATTTCTGAATTTAATTATTAATTTAAATATTAGTCCGTTTGACTGGTGAATCATGTGGCTTGTGTACAAGTGTGAAAAGAGTCCTCAAGTGCTTAAAGAAGACACTTCTAAAGTGTCTTGTCTTGCAAGTGTGATGGGCTTCCTGCCGACAACATGAACAAAGGTAACACTTGCACTTAATCCACTTGCACTTGTTTCTGTCTGACCTGGTGAATGTTACGAATTCCTTTTTGTGCAGTAAGTGTGCAGGTGTTAGATTGTTCCTGGATATTGTTTTTGCATGCCATCCATAATGTTCTACTTAAATGCTTGTCTGTAGTTCTATCAGTAAGAGGAGAAGGGGAACTGAGATCTTGGTTCCCTCAGAGACAGTATGGACAAAGTCTTGGGTCTGACCTTTTGCTTTGTTGCGTGGTGGCCACTTACTTGCAAAACAAGAATTATATAAAGTCACACTGCAGAGGCACAGACTGCGCAATTAATTGCATTGTAGTCATAACCTAAATTTCAGACTGTGCTATTATGTAATTGCAAAAGGAATATGTAATTGTAATTTAAAGGTCCAGATGTGGAGGTTTGAGGATGATCTGATCTGCAAAAATGGAAAAACAGCACAAGCTCTGTTGACTGGTAATAGGCTCTGTGTAAAACATGGAAGACAAAAGCCACAACATGCTTTCATATTTTTTAAGCTCTTTTATTTTTGTCAGTTTTTGGATTTTTGATGTTAGATTTAATTTAAGTTCACTCACATCTCAAATGCAATAACACTTTTTCATCAGATGAACAACACATTCACTAAAATAAACAGAATAATTAAGAAAATGATGAAAAATGAACAAAATCTACAATTAAAAATGAACAACTCTTGCACTGGATATGCAATATTTTAGTACATGGCAGATTTATGAAGCAATGGGAAGGAAAACATGCTCTGGATTTGTGTCTATGATTATCAGCTAAATTTGAGAGTCAGCGTATCTGACTACAGGCCGTTGACCAGATGGTGCACTGACTAAGAATTGGCTGTGGTTTTTAATACTCCTGTTTTTATGTAGAAAAAGGGCTGGATACATCTGTCTCCTTGCAGTGTGTTTTAGAGAAAGAGAAAACAGAAATGACAGAACTATGGAGTCGTTGTTGGTAGGTCTTCCTCCTCAGAATACCACACCTAAAAACTGTGTTGTCTTCCGGCTGCATGTCTGTTGAACTTTAACCTAAAAAATGCTAATGATATTCAGTATGACTCATTTGTGCCTCTTATGTAAATCATACACTGCTTATTGTAAAAGGAGAGAAAAGAGCAAAAAGTGTGACACACAGCAACAGAGACAGGTATAATCCATGTTTTAAAAAAGTATTAAAAATCAGATGAAAAGTGTGAATATTCAGAGTTTTAAGAATGTTGGAATCATATGCTCTATGTATTATTTTATGATTTTATTTTTTATGAAGTTCATTAATTTTTATTAACATTAATAAATAATAATAGTACAGTATTAACATTTATTTTATTTTATGATTAGATAATATAGGGAACTCAAAACTTTAATATTTAAGTGCCATTTGCTATTACAATTTAGCCTTTAGCCTTTGAACAAAAGCCCTAATAGGGTTTAACGCAGCTGTCATGAGTTAGTGAGGCCACTTCATATTCACAAGATGAGTTAAACTAGTTTCAGAGTGCAGGGACATGTCAAAGTGAATAATTCAGTTCTGAAATTTGATTTTGTAGACCTAGGCTCAATGTCAAGCAAACAATTATTATGTATTATGGGCCGATGCAGTTCAGTTAATAACAAATGAGCCAGCGAAAGCAACAAAGACACATAGATGTCACTGGTTAGAAATGTATCACTACTGTCAACAACCTCTTTTTAGCCTTCCTTGGATTTTATTTGAAAACTTTCAGCCAGAAAATCATTCTAAAATACACAATGTTTTAATATGTTAAATGTTTTAATCTTGCTTTGGCACCAGTAAACACTAGTCTTTCTAAAAAAGAGGCAAGTGAGAGCTAGCAGGAGCTGTTTGAGGCCAGCTTTTGCCCAAGGGAGACATTGAGTGATGTCTCAGCGAGCTTGGCTCAGCCCTCCCCCTTGCCTCTTTTTATGAAACTGAAATTTCAACACAGCCCTGTAAGACATTCTTGCCTGTGCTCACATAATATCAAGCACCGATGCACTGTAGTAGTTTCTGCTTATGTTTTTTCATTATAAATGTTTTAAGAGTGATATAACTTTGCTATTTTCAGTTGTCTTTGCCAAGAGCCTCATTTGCATAAGAATGCTGTTTAGGCTGGACTGTACATTACTCAAAAACGCCTTCAGACAGCATGCTTTGCTAACTTGGAGCAGATACACATGGTCTTGAGTGATGAAAGCAACAATGAATCATTATTCTTCTGCAGCGAAACTTGTACGACAGACATGTCAGACATCTGTGCTGTATTCTCGCAAGTCTTCCTTCAGGACATTAGTATGGAATAACTGAAGGTCTGGTTGTAGTTATGGGTTCCTTATCTCCAGAACACTTGCAAATAATAACTTTTGATGTCTTGAACTGTGTTCAGCATGTCTAAAAATTTGTTGAGATTGTAGATAAAAGCATTTCAATGTGTTGATTTGCCGCAGCTTTCCTGTTAAAAAAAATTGATGAATTCTTGTAGAGGAAAGTTTGTGAATTGTACCCTTGACTGTTCACAGATGAAAGCTCACCAAACAGCAACTTGTGAGTTGTCTTTCTTCTCTGTTCTGTCTTGGAGCTGCTTGGGAGAGGGAGGGGAGGCGAAGGGATGAGGGGGGAGGTGGAGTAAGGTTGGAGCCACTGGAAAAGGAGCTGTTTCATACTGTGCTGTCTGTGCCTCTCTGTTTTTATTCGCCGGGAGTCAGCATGCACCTGTGTGTGTGAGCACTCGCTGGTCTCACTCATTCCAACTGGTTGTTTATCATTGCTGTCATGTTAGCAGCTCAAGCAGCAGTCAGCAGGAGAGACGCATAGCTCGACCTGTGGACTTGAAATTTCCAAAACTCAGAGAAAAGGAGTTGTGTTTGGAGAGTTTTCTGCCTCCATCTTGAGACGAAAAGAAATCTGGGGAGCAAACTTGCAGAGCTGAGCTGAAGGACTGACAACAAACAGACTTGTGTGAGAAAGGGTAAGTTCCACGCAAACAGCTGACATTTGTTTGGTTTCATCCGAAATCAGAAGGAAAGCTTTTCTCCCGGACGTCTGCTGTGACATACCTCAGTGCAGGATACTGTACAGTACTGTAGGACTTGGCGCTTTTTCTTTATTTGAGCTGTTTATCTCTTTGTGTACATTTGCGCACATGTGAGTTCAGGGCGTGTGTTGTGTTTGTTTAATTTTATGATGCATTAACTGGTCTGTGGTTCATTTCTGGACTAGAATCAGCTGCTCTGCTTCTCTCAGGGTATGTCTGTTTTCTTATGTTCATTTGTTCAGACATCTCACATGTCCAGAAATAAACACACACGTATCACTCACAGGAGACAAGAGGACTATATAGAGTGAGTTTGTCGTAGCTTATTTTTCATTTTTGACAGTTTTTTTAAACATTGCATTCAAATAATACCATTGATCAAGAATTGCCAGATGCAGTGTTATATTTACTGGCACTAATCGTAGTGTTTGTGTGATTCTGTTGTCCATTGTTGGTGTTCCCGCAGAAATTCAAAAATTGGAACCAGCAAAAACACAACACAGGCAGATCACACTGTATTTAATGATGACTGGAATATAGAGACTTGTAATTTTAACTGATAACAGAGGAATAAAATGTTACTGGCACATGGATGCTGATAAAACAGGGCTGAATTATGTAAATCTAGTGGTGATGAACAGAGACAAGGAGTTCAGTATAAGTCTTCATCACAGTTAGACAAGTAAAGGTGGATCATTTGACACTATTACATCTTCATTGATTTTAGCAGTGACCACAGCCTTTTTGATAAATCACAGAATAATGTTTCATGCCATCCTACGTGTTTCCTAACATATCATGAAAACTGTACGTGTATCTCAGAATGAGCCATTTATATTTACAGAGGCAGCAGAACAGGGCTGAATTATGTCAATCTGGTAGTGATTAACAGAGAAGTTTAGTGTAAATCTTTGCCACACATACATTATTAGAGGTGATTTATTTGATGATCATAACCACTTCAGGGGTCATCTGTTAAAGGATACCACAATTTTGCTTTGGACAATTGCAGAATAATGTTGTTTTATGCTATCCTATGTGTACTTTGACTTAAGATGAAAACTGTGCCCCTCTTTACCTTAGAATGAGCCATTTATCTACAGAGGCAGTAGAACAGGGCTGAATTATGTAAATCTATGATGAAATGAGGAGTTTAATATAATTTTTCATCTTAGATTCCTCTTCTTTTTGTCTGTTTTTTAAAGAATCCCATCCAGCTTCAACCCTTTCATGCATGGGGTCCACTACACTGCTCTACAAAGGCAAACTGACAGTAAAAAGGTGACATTAGATTTATAGTAATTTCAAAATTTAGGCAAAAAGCAAGCAAAATGCAATAAGTCAGGGCATGTTTTGACTTAAAATCAACAAAAATCATTATAAAAAAGGAGCATAATAAGGACAAGACACAAAATAGTAAGAAAAAATTAATAAAAGTTAACAAATTAACAAAATTAGGAGAAAAACAAAAAAAAGGAAGCAAAATGAACAACCTAATCAAGGAAATTAACCCAATTAGATGCAAAAAGAAGAAAGAAATGAACAAAATAATAAGAAAATTATACAAAATGAGCAAAACAAAAGAAGTTGCTCAAAAAGGAAGAAAAAAGAAGGAAAATGTATCAAATGAACTGAATTAGATGCAAAAAGAAGAAAATAGTTGGGAAAATGGTTTTATAAATGAACAAAAACAACAAAAAAAGTATTCATATAAAAAGTGTTGAGTTATTTGGCCTTGTATATACCACCATAATACAAAAAGTACTATACAAACTGTGGATGATTCAAAATTTTATTTTTATACATTATCAAATAGTAACTAAAGCATAATTATGATTGTATTTCACTAAACTGACATGACCTGATGGACATCATTCAGCCATTTTTAACCACTACCTTTTTCAGAATTAGTGACCTTATTTTAAAGATTGTTTGGAAGTACCATAAGACGAAAAATGTCATAACCTGATTTTTAAACATAATTCATGCATGAAACATCAAGGTACATTGCCATCACCTGTAGCATTAATGTTTTGTTGTTTTGGTTATTTTGATGATTCCTTCATGCTAAAATAAGATGTATTACAGCCTGACTAGCAGCAGTATGTTATTTTATTTAACATCTACACTTTTTAGTGTTAGAGAGCGTTGCATTGTGGGTTGTTGCTGGTAGCATAAATATTGATAATGTTGAGTGTATTGTGCGTCTGATTATAGTGAACCTTTACACTCTGTTGGTTCACTCTCACCTGCAGCAGTTTGTGTAACATTTTTCTGCTGCTTTAAATGCATCACAAAAAAAAAAATTAAAACCCGAAAGGAGTTCATGCCTGAATGAGGTTCAGATCCTGTTCAGCTACAGGCTGCTGCACTTAGAATCCTTCTCTGAAAACTACTACAGTTGGTTTATTCTGTGGCCAGACTGCTTTTACACAGATACTTGGCTGAAGTGACTGCACATTATTATAAGTGTAAAAAAATAATTGTCACACCTTAGTTTGTTGAGGAAGTCCTTGTTTTCCTTTTAACAGTTTGCAGGCATTTGTTTTACTTAACACATTTTGACATGTCAGTTTGTTCACCTTTATATTGGGGCTCTGCATCAACCTATCAGGCTTTATTTCACCATAATGTCTGATTTTCTGTACATTATCACTTACTTGTTTACATTTTTGTTGCATTATGAAAGTCGTACCATGGGAAGTAGTGCCAGACCTGTGAGAGTGTAGTGGGTCTCTGAGCCAAACGGGCTCTGACTCAAACACTACCACATGATGAAGCATCAAGGAGCCATTTTGAAAAAGACAGCAAAAGATCTCTTGGGTACCCTCTGGTATTAGTAGAGTACATTCACACAGACCTGACACCTTGGGCTAAGGTTCCGGACCCTGATTTGACTGATGTAATAATGACTCAGAAACAAGACTAGTTTAAATCTTGGCTTAAGGTAAAATAGATTAGTACAATGCTTCATAATAAGGCTCTCTGATAAAAAAGAGAAAACATTTATTTTGTAACATTTCATTTTACAGTTATGAGTCTAAACCCTGAGAACCAAATCCTAATTTCTACTTTCTGAGAGTTTATTATCTTGGAAATAGTGAGTGAGTGATTTTCATGGCGGACAATTTGACTTGTCATCACAGGAAACACACGTGTACAGTAGTAGACTGTTGTAATGGCTCTGTTTCTCCAAGTGTTGAGAAGTGTGTTAGAAAACCACCAGTCAACATTCAACTGTAAAAAGCATTGTGTTAGCTAATTACATGCTTTGACAACTGTTTTGCAAACTATTGCTATACATACTGTATATAACACATTTAATACACAAGGAGCACCTTTACACGTGATGTAGCGTCACTGTCACCCACTGTCACCTATGACCTGCATAAAAAAACAACCCTAGTGTGATTGATTTTTTAAAAATCATTTCTATTTTGCAATTGCTTTACAGCCACTCTGTTATACTGTGTACATCTACAGTAGTTTGTGCACAACACTAATACAATCATTTATACTTTCCTTCCTCTTTTCAGGATACAGTATGCTTTTGACAACTGATACACTTTTGGAATTCAGAGCTCTAGCTGTTATGCAGAGACTAGAGAATCTTTATCTTTAATATTCTGTATTATTCCACCCCTAACGCTGTATGTCTGTTTTTTTCAGAAGTATGCAACATTTATTATGTAATTGCTACATGTTGTGTAAATTCTGCCATCACTTTGATTTTCTGTACAGTTTATCCTGGCAGGTTAATCACACGTTTGTAGGTACGTAGCTGGTGTGAGTTTGGCAGTATGAAAATGTACATGCTGTCCAATGATATCCTGCAGGGAAACAGTTTAAAATAGCTCTCCTATTTTTTCACAGGTCTCTCCTCTGATTAGGACTGTTGGAAATACTGACTAACGTCATTATGGCACCATATTCAGTGATCCTGCTCACAGTGCTGAGTTACAAAGATGGAAAAGTTAAAAGTATGGAACAGGCAGGGGAGAAGACATGGGCGTGTGGGATGATGGATTAACATTAGAATATGCTCGAATCTCTACAATAAGATAAAACAGAGGCATAGATTTACATACTGTAGAGGTGTAACGGCAACATTATTTGAAAAAAAGTGGTGGGGTAGTTGGGAAGAGAAAGACATGTTTCAGGCTCTGCATGCTTAACATTCTTAGCTGCTGACCTCTATGGAAAATAACAACAGCCGGGCTTGAAGGCCACAGTGCCGAGGACGGTGGCTGAGGCTGACTGTTTAATGGCAAATGGTCGCTCTACTGCCTCATTCCTCAAATAACTGATGTTTTGTAATAATAACATTTGAGGGAGCAAATATTAGACATGATGGTGAAATAAATGACATTGATTTTATTATCATTTTTCCTGCTCTGCTAACCTCAAGCGGTCACAGCCAGATGCCTAGATTCTGTTGTATGTCTAATTCCTGTACATTTCAGTAGTATGTATTTCACTACATAGGGGTGCTTTCAAACTGGATTTATTTACAATGAAAAAAAAAGTCTGTTTTAATATCATTATGTTATTTCATAAATACAGAATGCATGTCTTAATGTGCTTTGCCATTAGTTTGTGGAATAACATAGCAATCAGGTTAAATTCATTTTGCCTGGAAAATTAAAGACTAAGATTATTGTCACAGTCCAGAGTGATGCTAAGGCAGCGAGTGAAAGGATATGTGTAACTGATGTGGATTAGGAATGAAAAGATAGTATCATTGCAGAAATCACACACCATTTCACTAAATGGTTTTGAGTAATCCCTAAACAAACCAGAGGCCAAGGCATCACTCACAGCTTGAGCCTCTACTTACAGTAGCTGATAGTGAGATAGAAGAAATATCATGTAAGATGAAATCCTTGTTTTTCTTCCCCCAAGCATTTTTGTGTCAAAGCTACTGTCATGATGCACTACATAAGGCATTCATGCATGTCTGGCATTAAATTAGTTGTTGACTCTGTTGAGGTTCCTATATTCTTAGCTTCAGCATGCATTGTTTTGCTTCTGGAGATGTCTTATGTTGTTATTATTACATTTTTTTCTGTTATTATGACTGTAATAGCTCATCATGTAGAAGTAGATGAGCTGATCCACTAGATCTAGATAAATGAATGAAATATCAGTGAGTTGAGCATTGCTACATGTAACACACAGACGTGAACCACTGATTGCCATGAGGAATTAGTGAATAAACAATACATGTACAGGAATCTATTGCAAAGCCGCAGTTATGATTAAACCATTAATCAAAATATTCAAATCACAAATTAACAAAGTGTAATATACAAAATGCAACATATTTTCATTGAAAGTGAAATGTGATATCTATCAAAAGTGCAAAAATGTCTTTCATCACTATCACCAGAATAAGGCATTAATGGTAAATCAGCTAGTCTTAATTAGTTTTAGATATGACTTTGTTAGCTCATAATTAAAGCTGCAGGTGCACCTAATGTTTTTACTTTGAACTTACAGTACTTAAATCTTTGGGAAAATGTGGATTTGTTCACTTTGTGAAATGCTTTTTGGATTAATTTGATCATTCTTGCTAATATTGTTGGTTATTTTGTTTACTTTTTTGTCATATTTTGTTCATTTTTTAGTTGATTTCGGGTATATTTTTGTCCATTTTGTTCATTATTACCTCCGCCAAGGAGGTTATGTTTTTGACGCCGTTAGTTTATTTGTCTTTTTGATTGTTCACAACATAACTTGACAAGTTATGAACACATTTGGCCATGAATTGTGAAGCACCTAGAGATAATTGTGGATTATGATTGGTGCTATACAAATAAAATTGAATTGAATTGAAATTTGGATGAAATTTTCAGGATAGGTCAGAAATGGCACAAGGACCAAACAATTAAATTCTGAGATTGACCTGGATCATCGTCCAGAAGATTTAAAAATTTTGATCCAGGTATGGGCAATATTCTGGATATAGTGACCCAGAATGCTTATACTTGCTGGGATTGAGGAAAAATACTTAATGTAAGGTAACAAATAAAGCTATAGACATGAAGCTGACACTAAACTCTAGTGGAAATGGCTCGGTCACAGTCAGGGCTGGAAATAGGTGCCATTTTTAGAGAAAAATTAAGTTGCTTCTATGTCAATTTTACCAAATTCTAATAAAGAATTATATGCCAGATTATGCATGAAAACACTGTGAAGCATTTGCATTTCTTGTTCATGCTACATATCCTTCAATCATATACCCTCAGATCCAAATGTAGGAGTACAGACAGGACAAAATGGCCCAGTAGATAATGACATACTCTCTTGGCATTGGTTTACACTGTGAATTAAGCATAAAGGGACACAACTGAGGTGCTTATAGTCATAAATCTCGCTGTAAACCAAAATTGCAAACTGATTACCAAATTTTGAAAAATAAATACAGTATTTAAAAACTCTCTGGAATTTTTTAAATGAATTTTTGCTTGGGAAATTTTTTGTGATGGTTGCTAGTGTTAGCAGTCACCCATCTGGGATTGGGTTGCCAAATAGGGGAAAAATAACAAAATTTATTTCGCAAGATTTCTAGTTGGGAAACTATAGCAATTCAAGGTAAAAATACATTCTAAATCATTTATAGAACTAATTTCATGCATTCCATTTCAAATAATTAACATAACTCCCTTTTCAAATAATAATAATGAATACATGTGCATGTAGGGGTGTGTAATACATGCTTTATATGGGAGTTTTCGTGGGTCCAGAACGGATTAATTCGTTTTACATGTATTCCTACGGAAAAACTGCCACCGGCTAACTATTGTTTCAGCCAATGAATGTGACACCGGAACGCATTACATTCGTTAGCTGGAGTACCACTGTACTTCTAAATGCACTTGGAAAATAAACAAAGTGGCTATAGATGTGCAAACATATTAATTAATTTATTGAACTTGTCTGTGATGATTGTTGCAGTATATTTTGTATTTCACTCTAATTTTTCATTTTGATTCATTTGAAGCTATTGCATAAATATATTTATGTCTAATGCATTCCTCAGAGTAATACAATGTGAAAAAAATTGCAAGCTGTGCCCAATCAGTCAATCACAATTGAAGACAGTGTGGGTCAATTGCGTGCCATTTATAAAAAAAAAAGTTTTAGCTGTGAGTCTAAAACTGTGGTAAAAACGTAACATGAGCCATCAGAAATTCCTCCAGATCATGAATGCAACACTCCGAACCGAACCACCTGTGGCTATGGACGAGTGAGGTGTGCTCCAGGTGTGTGATGTGCACCTGGCGTGTTCACCAGGTGTTATGCTGAGTTACAGAGTTACAGTAGTGATGACTTGTACTAGTTAACTACACAGTGCTGCATTTGAACATAGCGATGTGGCTGCAGTAAGACACTGTGAGCATGTTCCTCACTCATCTGTGTGCACTGTGCATGTTCACTCAGGTCCATGTTTTGTGGTTGTAAGTCACTCAGGTCAGGTAAGTTAACAGCAGCTACAAGATGTCACTCTCAAAGCTATAGTTAACAAAGTGTAATTTCTCTCTGTAAGTCCAGTCAGTGTTTCTGTGAATGTCTAGTTATATTATGTTACAACTAGGGCTGTCAAAATTAGCGCGTTAATCCAGATGAATCCATTTGCATGATGCACAATAACTCAAAATCACACAATTACACACTTCGGCGTGGATTAAACGCTGATTACTGGTACAAAACTCAAAATCCCACAATGCAACTGTCTGGCGGCAAACCAGCGGTGGTCAGCTATTGTTAGCTCCCCCTCCTGATTTGCTGTTGTTTCTCCGTGGGAAAAACAAGATGGCGTCTCCTGGCGAATGGCGGATCTCGAGGCATAAATATGCATTTTTCATCATAATGAACACGGTATATAATATAATTCTGCAGTAAGCTGCTTTTATCTACAATGGAAGTTACGATATAAATTATTGTGTATCAATTATTTTAGCGAGAAAAAAGAAATTGTGTGGCGAGTGGAACTCCATTGTCGAAAAACGGGAGTTTTATGAACATTTATCATTTATTATGTGTATTTGGTTACTGTTTGGTAAGAAGTGACCAGTATTTACTTTTGAATATGTTGCCTTAAATTCAGCTTGGTTGTCTTTCTGATAGCTGTTTTCATTTATTGTATTTTTGTGTTTGTTTGACAGTAAATGCGGCAGACGGAAGACTGTGATTATTACTACTGCATGGGAACTAAAGTCACTTGCACTGATTATAATGAATACAGAGGAGAGTCAATTAGTGGAGGCATGTGCTAAACAATTCCAAACAGTGCCACATGAGTGGGCAATTGAAGCAAAAATCACAACTATAAGAACAGACAGTGCACATAACATGGCAGCTGCAACTAAACTCTTTTAAACTAGACACATTTAACAGTATGAAATAAACATGTTAAGTATGTATACCACCTTCTGGCATGAGTGTTTTTGCTGCCACAAAATGAAAAATAATGAATGGGTATTAATAGTGATTAATCGAAATTAATCCACCCTGTGATTAATCAGATTAAAAATTTTAATCATTTGACAGCCGTAGTTACAACTGAGGTATATTTACTACGTTTTTTGTTATGATGGGAGCAGATGCCTGACCATTTTCAGTCAGGCATCTCTGGATCCTCATGAAATGTTGAAAGTCAGACCCTTCATTTCCTGTGTTTCTGGATAATTGTTAATCAGGTTGAGCTTTCAATGTAAGCCTATGAATTGAAAAATAAACAAAATAATCAAGAAAATCAATCAAAATGACAAAAATATTAAGGAAAATAAGCACAAACAGAACGGAAATAAACAAAAAAAAATCAACAAATTAATAACAAAAGTGATCAAAAATTATGACCAAGGGTTTGCAGTGGTATCACAAGAGCAAAGGCTGGCTACTTTGAAGAAACTAGAATATAAGACATGTTTTCACTTTTGGCCTGTACTGTGTGTATATCTTCTTCTTTTCCTTTCGGCTGTTCCCTTCAGGGGTCACCACAGCGAATCATCTGCCTCCATCTCACCCTATCCT
>JAQQAE010007299.1:0-15975 GCA_029823295.1 Pseudamia nigra
AAAAGGTGGTTGGGTCACCAAATGACCCTGTGACCTAATTAAATATGCAAATTAGGTCAAGGTTACCATGGTACCCCTCCCTCAAGAGACGTACCCAAAGGTAAAGTTTGGTCACTCTGTGCCTTGGGGTTGTGGAGATATAAGTAGAAATGTTGGGACGGACGAAAGTACGGACGTAGGGTGACTGTTTCTATAGCACTATACAATCAAAAAACTTCATACACTAAAATAGAAAATGGTCATAACTGACATCACAACATGAGCAAAAACTGAATGAAAACGGCCAGACAAATTAAGCAAATTCACAAAATAAGAAACAAAATGTACAAAAAATAAAGTAACCAAGAAAGTGCACATACTAAGGAACAAAAATGAAGTCAGCCACAAAATGAACAAAAAAAGCCAAAACAATCAAGAAACCAACAAAAATATACAAACAAGCAGTAAACGGGTTCTCTATAACCCCAGGAGGGGTCTAAAGAGAAATAAATAAAGAATAAAGTAAAACTAATTTTAGATTTAGATACTGAAAAGGATTTTAGATACTGAAAACACACCTAAATATTTAATCATTTGACAACCTCTGGTGAAACCTGTTCCACTGTCCAGGAAAACACCATCTGCCTTGTTCCACTTTTGTCTGAGCGGGTTCAGATCCTAAATCCACTGGCTTGTACTTCTGTGTGATTCCTCATTTCTGTGTGCAGGTTAAGGAGAATGGTCAAGAGTTCCTGGCCCTGGAAGTGTGTTTGGTCACCCAGAGAACAAGAGAGGGGCCATGTGTGGCCTTTAATTCACTGCATTGTCTGCCAAAAGCTAATCTTGGCGCCGCTCAGAGCCTTAGCGCTCGCAGCCGGTGAATGGATGAGTGAAAAGTTAAATATGCTTTCAAATGTAAAACTCCAGTCTGGCCTGGTATTGTGGTCCTGTCATTGTGGGAATGTGAGCTTTGCCGTTGACCCGGGCAACAGGAGGAAAAGGGGCCGGTTTCGGTTTGAGAAGGTGCATTCAGGCTGATGTTTGCAGGTGGTAGTCTGTAACGCTCTGGATACACTCTGATTTCCATGTGGCCCCAAGTGTGAAATGTTTAAGCAGGATACATCTGGCCGTTGGGAGTCTGAGGCCAACGATCAAACACGATTAATAGCATAGTGTACAGTACATTGGACACTGTGCCCAATCCTGACACCCTGAAGGGATTTAACAAGGCATCACAGGTGTAGCTTTTGTTGTCTGTAAATGACCACTTACGTATGTACTGTATTGCTCCTCATTACCTTTTAGTGAATATCCAAATTAATCAAAATCAAAGGGGCAGACGTGGGTAGAGTAAACAAAAACTATGCTCAAGTAAAAGTATTGTTACATTACAATTATAGTAACTCAAATAGAAGCATCTCATGAAAAAAACTACTGTATAACATAGAATCTGTTACAGCATAATTTGTGGCATTTAAATTGGTATTTTGTTCATTTTTGTTAACTTACTTGATTATTTTTTATCATTTTGCTCATTTTATTGAATACTTTGTTTATTTTTGTTCAATTTTGTTCTGTTATCTGATTTTTTTTATTGCAACCTTTTTTATATACCTTATAGTGCGTAAAATACGGTAACAAAATAGCCACTTGGATATAAAGGTAAATTAGTTTAGACTTTATTTTGTTTTATTGTGTAAAATAAAATTGCATAAAAACTGCAGTGCATCAACATTGGTGTCGCCTTAAAATGTGACGAATTGATTTATTGGCGAGTTGAGTAAAATCAAGTGTCACCTTCATCACGTTAGAAGGGCAACATATGAGCATGTAACGTTATGTTACCGTCATGCTACATACATGTGATTAATGCTGATATTTATGTTTTATAACGTTTTACTCGTTAAAAATGTTATGATATTAGATTAGAGTCCTGTAAAACGCGACAGTATCCACGTGCTATCATTACATGACATTTTCATCAAGGAAAAAGTGATGAACTCTCACGTTACATTTTACCCACCTCACTACCAACTTCTTTCGTATTTACTGCTTGAAAGTCAACTAAAATGTAAAAGTATAAGTCTTTAAACATTTTGAAGCAAGTTGCAGAAGTTTACTGACGAAGGCGGTGAACCAAGTGCAAAAAAAGCAAAAACGTCCCAGCAGCACATTGCAGAGGTGCTGTTAAGTACAAAGCAGGTGCAATTTCCTTTAGTTATACAAGTTTAAATTAGAAAAAGAAAACATTTTCATTGAAAATAATAAGCAATTTTAGTCGACTAAATCAGGAATGGATGTAGTCGGCTGAAATTACTTATGATTTTCTGCAACTAAGGGTGCTTTCACACCTACGGCATTTGATCCACTCCAAGCGGACCGGAGTCCGGAACACCTGCAAGTTCGGTTCATTTGGGCTGGTGTGAAAGCGGACCAGTTTGATTTGGTCCGGACTGAAGAACCGTACCGAGACCACCTTTTTGAGCTGGTCTCAGTACGGTTCGGTACGCCTCCATCCGAACTCCGGTGTGGTTCGCTGATGGTGAGAATGCTGACCGGACCCGATTCGGTCCAGCTGCCTGTAATGTACTGTACCACTTTTTGGTCTACGGATTCTTCTGTAGCAAGCTGTAATGTACATTTCAAGAAGCTAGTAAACTTCTCTACGTCAGTCTTGTCCGTGTCAAAAAGGAGTGGACAGTGTTTTCGACCCGAATACGATTTCCATACTGGATCAACAGCAGTATTTGTGCTTTTTGCACAAACGATGATAATAATAAATCACCACCCAATTGCTGAGCCAATCAGCTCTCACTTACGTCACCCAAAACACAGTGTTTTGTAAACAGCGCCGCCACATGTGTGGAGGGATGTACAACATTCATAGTGGTTGGTTCGTTTGCAAAACCACTGGTGTGAATGTGGACCAAACTAATTGAGAATTGCAACATTGTAACAACTTGTGGGTCCAATCGAACCACTGTACTGGACTAACAGGTGTGAAAGAAGCCTAAAATTAGACTGAAACTAAAACAAATCAGATGACTAAATCTTGACTAAAACTTAAAATTAATTTTAGTCAAAAGACTAAGACTAAGACTAAATTAAAATTTCTCGTCAAAATTAACACTGGATTGTACCTGGAACCTGGCATTTACATATCCTACACAAATCTGGTTATTTATTGATCCATCCATCCATCAGTCAAATCCATCCATCCATCAGTCAAATCCATCCATCCATCCATCCATCCATCAGTCAAATCCATCCATCCATCCGTCAAATCCATCCATCCATCCATCCATCCATCCACCCACTCATTCACACACATCCATTTTTTTCTTATTGAAATTAATTTTAGTAATGACATGAACCGCTGTTTTGTTGATTTGATTTTGTGTAAAAAACTAAATTGCTCCATCTGGTGTCTGTGGCAGCAGCTACAGCTTGCGCTGCCTTGGTGGAGGCTTTGGCTTTTACTGCTGTCAAGTTTAATACAAGTTTGAAATGGATGCCTTGTACATTATGTTTAAAGAATGATACAACAGAGAAAAGCTAAGAATATCAAATGTAAACACATCACAGGTGTTCTGCCTGAAACTCCAGATGGAAATATAATACCTGTTGAGACAAGTGAAAGTTATAGAGTATGTGAGGTGAATGTGCATCACTGTCTGCACTCATAATCAGGTATAATTAGAACATACTGCATCCTGTGAGTAAAAGAGGCAATATCAAAAGAAATATTATAACCATGGTGTATTTGTTTTCAGGATGTAGGCTTAGAGCGTGTATGTTTTAATGAAATATATATATTTTTTATGTGCACTGGTGAGTGTTGTACCAAAAGCAGCTCCCTCTGTTACTAAGTACTGTGTGTACTGCAGCACTGAGCTCTTGTAATATTTTTTTTAAAAAAGCTATCTTTGAATTTTGAATCAAGGCTTAGTGCTGTGACTCAAATTATATGCCCCATAAAACTCATAATGAGGGGATGCTTGATGATGCTGTTCACCAACTCCCGTCTTCTTCCTTCCCTTTACACTTTGTTGATGAGCAAAGTTGATCATTAGAAAACATCACACCACGGCTCTGAGTCTGGGATATCTGTCATGCTTTTTATGTGGATCTTCTTATTTATTACATCAAAATATATGGTTGTGTGTACATACCCAACCTTATATCTCATGTGGACAATTGTTTTATCTAATGTGGACAATTGTTTGAAGGTTTGGTTAAGTGCTGCTGGTTTTAGTTCTGATGAACATGGTTATAACACAAGACTTGCTTTTCTATTTACAAGCAGTTCTATCTGATATATTTCTTGGGCTTCCAGACCTTATCTTCACTATAATTTCACTCTAAAATTTTAGAAAACAATATGCTGATATTGCTTAATATATTGCAAAAGTGTTTTTTTTTTAACTTTATGCCTTTTGGAGATCATTTCATCTTCCATTTGTTTAAGTGCTCACATAAACAGGAACTTTTGCATGGCACTATGTATAATGTATTATGTTATGGAGACATAATACAGTATTGACCTTTGAGAACCAAAAACCTTTGACCTTTGAGCATAAAAACTTCTCATTTCATCCTCAAGTGCAAGTGAACATCTGTACTAAATTTTGTGATGTCCTGCCAAACTGGTCTTACAGTATTGTGCTTTAAACATAACTGGGATCAACTGACCAACAACAGCTTTTTACATAGATTCACAAAAACAAAGCCGGAAACCCAGTCAATATTATTGCACATTACCTCTGCATTAATCTGCAGTGTTGTTGAATGTTGACTAAACTGGTTGCAATTAACAAGCAGGAAAATTTTGCACATATAAGCACAAAAAATAAGAGTACAGGTTGCCAAAGTAACACACAATTGCAAAGAAAATCCCACATAATAGAGGTTTTTTGTAATGTATTCAAGGAGAAATATTCAGGAAGATAACAACACAATGACACATAAGAAGGAATAAACAGGGTATTTTCAGGACTTTCATGTTAACATTGACAGAAGCATTTTTAAGTCTCTTTTCATGACAAGAGTTCGTTCTGAATTACAAAAGATAACACGAACTGAGCTCCAATTTTTTGCTCAGACAATTTAGTTTTGAAGAATATTGATTATGACAATGTGGAATGTTATTTAGGATATCAGACTCCCGCTAAAGGATTTTAAGGACCATTATCTGAAGCTACGGCAACAAGTATGTACGTTGAGTCCCGTGTCGTGACAACAGCCTTACTTAGTCTGAATCACGTTAACAGCTCGTTGGTCTTGTTTTCGAAGCACACTTGGACATGAAATGTTTTGTAGTTTACTACCGAAGAAACCCGCAGCTGTGATGAACCCCATTACTCTTCAGCTTTATTCCTAAATTGGCTGCCGAAGAGAAATTTGGCCCAGATTTTGAATTCAGAGTCTGTCTACGGTTTGCAATTCACTCGACCCTAGCTGGTGTTTCAGTGATTGCCACTTTTACTAAAAAAAAATAAATAATAACATTTAACCATTGTCCAACTTTTGAGGTTCTAGATGATTTTACTGACAGTGGGCTAGTACGATGCCCAAACGTTTTGTTGTTAATACAATTTCAGTTTTACCAAACATCAAATTGCTCAAAGCCAGAACTTCACTCCCAACTTTCTTTCCCAGCAAACTTCACTGCACTTCTCATGTTGTCGATTCAAGACTATTCCCCCTCGAACTGTAATAGAATCCGGGCACTGAGCTGCTTCCCCGTGATTGATGAAAGATTAAAAGGATTGTTGAGATTGAAAGCACATTTAGCTCCCCGCTGAGGTCCAATTTCTTGTCCTTATGTTGGCAGTAGGGTTGCTCCCATGCAGATGAGAAGATCACTGCAGTGAATGATGATAATGGTGACATGGTTGCTAGAAAGTCGAGGAGGCACGGCGATGGGAACAAGTGTGCAATCATTATTAATCGAACTATTCTTTTACCTCAAGAGACGTATAGCGTCACTAATGGTCATAGAGATGAAGAGGAAAAATGCGACTTTGACAACTTAACAAAAATGTGAAAAGACAGTGATTGTAGGCTTTAACCCCACTGGAAATGTATGATGGATTTTTGATTAAAGGACTTACATAAATGTACAGTAATTATCAACTCTTTGTGCTGGTTAGGATAATAATCAAGTGCATTACCACAACCTTTAATGGTGTCACTTATGCTTTTATTACATTTACAATCCTAAATCAGAGAGAAAGTTTAGACAGTCTGGAAAATGCAGATTAAATATAATTGTGTATTTTTTTTATTTACTTTGACCTGTATTCCACTGTAAACAGCATGTTTCAAAATGTGTTTAGTCAGTGTTATGTTATTCGAAAATACACACCCATTTCTTAAATTCATGTCTGCTAGACCAATGATAACCATTTGCACAGGAGTAATTAAAGGCTAAAATGGGTTAAAATTAGTCAAAAGCAATGATTTGAAACAACTGATGTGAAAAAGTGATTTTAAACATGACTTGATACATGAGGCGAATGCAATTACAGGTTCAGGTTGTCATTAAATACGCAGAAAACTGTCTTAATCTTCAAAAATAAACTCTCTCAAACATAGGTCGTAAAGGACTGGATATGCCTGAGACTCTGGTGCCTCATATTAGCACTGCAGTGTGTGGTGTCTCGATATGGCTATGCATAACTGCAGCATTAATGTGCCCTACACCAATCCTGCACTGGATGAGACCCAATCATTAATATCTGGGACATGGGATTCCCACATCACTGACAGATTCAGTGGGACTCAGGATCAGTAGGAGCACCTCGGTCAACCACCAACACAAACAGCTATAATTAGCATTTGTCCATTTCTTGCTCAAATGCACAGCTGTTTGTTTGCACCAAAATCCATGTTTCCACATGTTTCATATCCCTCCAAATTTAGAGACAAGTCTTCTAGACTCAGCCAAGATAAAGCATCTTCATAGCACAGTAAAGTTTGAACTTGCATTAGCACCCTATGGCTATGGGATAGATAGGTGGAAGAACTAGAAGTAAAATGAATTGGAATACTGTTGAAATAAGGATTTTTGAGATAATATTTTGTCAGCATTAGTTTATTTCCTGTATCTGTTTGTTTGTGCACAATATACCTCAAATAGCTATGAAGGGATTTGGCTGAAATGTTCAGGATAGGCCAAAAATGGCACAAGGACCAATTGATTAGATTGTGGGGGTGATCTGGATCATTGTTTGGATCCAGCAGATTTCTTCACCAAGGATTCTTCACCATTCTGAGATAGGGCTAAATTTAACATGTCCTTGAAACACCACAAATAACAACCAGGAAATTTAGCCAAAAAAACACAGGAAAACACCATAATAGATTCTATCAAAGCACAAAAATTGATTCAGATGTGGGAAATATATCCAGATAGTGATCCACAACGTGTATACTTGTACTTACTGTTGAATGCTGTACAGCTGCTGACAAAAGAATAGTCCCTTATGAAAATATATTTGAATCTGCCAAATTGTGGTAACCTCGGCCAAGGAGGTTATGGTTTAGGTGACTTTAGTTTTTGTTTGTTCATAGCATAACAACATCAAGAAAATCAAGAGGTCTCTGCTCTCTGACTGCTTTCTAGTTTAAATATGATTTGGCACAAAAGCACAAATACAGGTCAAGGATTGACAAAAAAGATAAAGGGATGTGGGAACTTGTTTCATTTTTTCTAATTTGTCTTCCATACTGTCCAAATATTTTACTTGTATATTTCCATTTCACATATATTTATACTTCCACTCCACTACATCTCAGAAGCAGTTTTTGCTCTTATTCATTTGTCTGAGGGTTTCCTGTATGCCTCAGATGAACCAAGTCTGTACTTTCCAGGATGTTTCTTTAATCCATTATCTGATAAATTTGCACACAAAGCCCAAGTCCCATGCACACGTTATCCAACTTGCTGTGAAAATTCCCATTATGAGACATGCACATTTGTCAAGCAGCGAGGAGGATTCGTGGTCCTCTCCTTTCCTCCCCTGGAGCTGGAACAGTGTGTTGATCTGTCTGACTACATGAGACGACAGTGGAGCTTCTGTCCAGGCTGTGTCAACTCTCCGCCCGTGTACTGAATTTGGCATCTAGTCTCCTATAGGGGCTGCATAGTCATCGCTGTCACCAAACTGACACCCTCTCGCTCTGTCTGTGTGCTGTCCTTATCGTCCTCAGGTCCAGATCTTTCTTTTTCTTCATCATCCTCCTCAATATTGCCATCCCATCTGTTTAGGGTTAGGTGAATTTAATCACAGAAATCGGGTATAATATTTAGAATTATGTTTTCATTCATATATAATCACCATGGGTTATGACCAGAGGTGGGTAGAACTCAAGTACATTTACTCAGCTACATGTACTTGAGGGATCTCGTCTTCTCCTTTCGGCTGCCCCCCTCAGGGGTCGCCACGGCGAAATACCAATGATTCGCATGTTTGATCTGGCATAGGTTTTTTTACGTCGGATGCCCTTCCTGACACAATATACATAGTGTATATGTATACATTATGTATCAAAGGATCAAAGGCAACAACAGTGCAACACTCAAAACAGCTAAATATAGTGGCTACATGTACTTGAGGGATATCTTAAAAAAAAAAAAAAAGTATTTCTGAGAATATTTTTATATTTTAACTGGATACTTTTAACTCTTACTCTCTAATACAATGTAACCAACATCATTGAAAATAAAATGAACATATATACAACAAAATGAGTAAAGTCAAAGAAAAAAATAATTAAATTAATTCTTATGAAGTGATAAAAAAAATCAGGTAAGTTGGCAAATATGATCAAAATAATGAATAAACTTAAAAAAATAAACAAAATGCACAACAAAATGAGGAAAAATGAAGAAAAATTATTTAAGTAAAATAAAAATGTACAATATAACTAGCATAATTGAAAATAAAATGAACCAGTACACAACAAAATGTGCAAAAATTAAGGATCCAAGAATATTAATAAAAATGGTCAAAATAACTGAAGAAAACTCAGCAAAATGTGCAACAAAATGAGCAAAAATGATGAAGCAAATGGGCAAAAATGATCAAAATACAGGTAGTTCTCAGGTTACACGGTACTCGACGTATGCTGTTTCGACTTTACAACGCCTGAGTCTCATCCGCGATGTTATCTCCAGTCGCTGCATAGTGAGTGTCTGTGTTTATGCTCCGTAATTTAGTCAGAATCCTCACCTTTTTCACCCTCCTTTTTGACATCATGGCCCCAAAAAAGAAAGCAGGATCTTCTAGCGATGCTGGTCCAGCCAAGAGGAAAACCATTACGATGGAAATGAAGCTGGAAATCATCAAAAGGTCGGAGAAAGGCGGAACAGAACAGGTCGCGTCTGTTTGGGGAACGCGCGGCAGCGCAGCTGTAGGCAGAGCTCAAAGCTTGTCTCCTCGCAAACACCCTATAGTCGAATTTATTCAAAATACAAGTCGCTCCGATGTATTTGTCGCTCCCCTCGCCAGACTGCGCAAAAAAACGTGACTTTTAATCAGGAAAATGCGGTATTTGGATAGTTATTTAGAGATTTAAGGGGTATTTAGGGGGTATTTAGGGGGTATTAAAGGGTTAATTCCAACTTACGCGGAAAGTCGCCAGCCTAGGAACGGAACTCGTCCGTAACCCGAGGACCTCCTGTATCCAATAAAACTGGTTACAAGGGTGGCTGTGGTTTAGTAGGTAGAGGGGGTTGTCCATGAACCGGAAGGTTAGCGGTTCAGTCCCTGACTTCTCATGTCCACAGGCCAACATGTCCTTGAGCAAGATGCTGAAGCCCAAGTTGCTCACAGTGATTGTTGATGGACTGATGTGTGAGTGACACATCAGTCCAGAAGCTGAAGGAAGATAAGGATGACTGTGAATCTCTACAGACACTTTGTCATGAGTCATCATGGTCTCAAACATTTTATTTGGACCCCCTAACAAGTAATCTGGTGATCCATCTCTAACTTTTGGCTCCGTTATTAAGATATTATGGCAAATAATCCAACAAATCACTGCTGTCCTGGGTTTTGATTGACACCTAAGGCTGACACCATGAAGGATTTAACCATATTTTACGTACAATCTATGGGTACGACACCATAGAAACCACAAGAAACATTTAAGTGAAACACCCCCATTACTCAGCTCTGTATAGCAGATGTCCAGTGCAGCCGCCATATTACAGCACCATGCAAACAAAGGCTGAGCGCAGGCTGTTAGTGTTTGTTTGTGCCAATATTCTAGATCTGCATGGGAAATTATTTTATTGGTGGAAAAATAATAATGCCGGGACCTGGCCAGGTAAAAAAAATCATTTGGGAATCTGAAAAATTGTACACTTATCACACTCTATTCTTGTATGGCCTTTTTTTTGGTGAGTTATTACTGTTCTGTGGGGATACTACGTGACACAGTCATACTAGGGCTAACTGTAGATCTTATCTCCCAAATTACTGTATCAAGAATTACCCATAAAGGAGTATTTGTTCCTGATTTGTTATAGGATGTACGAGCAATATGGACTTCAGTTCTATGAGTACTTGTGTAACCTTCTAACAGGATTTGCTATTTGTTTACCCTACAGAAATGTCTGAAGATTCTCAGTCATCCAGGTCATGGTATCCAAGGCGTGTGGTTTTCCTTCATGGACTGGAAACTTGGTTTGAAGACTCTGTAACGACTCTGACCCAGGTGAAACTAACACCTTTTAGGATGAAAGGGTGGCGTCTTGAGCCACACAGTATAAATTCCAGTTGCCCGAATGAGTTTATTTAGAACTGTTGTAGGAAAACCACACACCCTACTGAAACATTATTTTTATTGCTCTGTGTAGAACAAAAAGTCAACTGATTCTGTCTGTGAAACTATGGAAATGAACCAAACTGGGATTTAGAAAAGGCCTAGAACTGTTAGAAAGCAGCCATTAATTCACGCAAGAGAGTATCTGTAAGTACTGACATGTTCATGCTGGGGGAAAAAAACCATGCAACTAGAAAGCAGTCAGAGAGCACAGACTACTACTGACATTCTTGGCTTCTAAAATTGTCTTTTAAATTGACAAAGATCATATGGGTAAATGGTGACATGATCAGAAAATTGTCTACTGCTCACCATTGGTAAGGTAATTTTAAGGTCTGTGAGGCGAAAAGAAATAGCCATGTCTTTGGCTCTCTGTAGGTCTATGATTATTCTGCATTTCCTATGAAAGCCCACAGTGGACAAACCACACTTATTCCACAGAGATGACACGATTTTACCATGAAACAGCAAGTAGACCAGGGGTATTCAATTATTGCCACAAAAAGAAACTGCAGGTTTTCTTTGTAGCCTCTCACTTAGGTAGATGTTTTCACTAAAGCACAATGACTGAGAAGGAATTTAATGAAATCACCTGCTGAAAAGACTGGTTGGAAAAAAAATGCAGTGTTTCAGGGCTTTGTGGCAATGGTTGAATATCCCAGAGCTAGACTATGAGAGCACTGTAGCAGTATGTGGAAGATGAAGGAAATCGACAATCTGTTCAGGGAAGGGCAAGCTGATTTCAAACTGCGGAAGAACTCACTTATCAATTTTAAGAAAAAAGAGTGTGAAGTCTCATCCTCAAAACCATGAAGTAAAACAAGATCAGGACGAGCAACGATACAAAAGTAAGATAAACACTGGTGGCATTTCCAGATGAACAAACTCTAATGAGGGACGTATGTTTGGAGGGATGCTGACGCTGACACTGTTCTACTGTGCAAAGTAAGTCTTGTGTGATTGAGTCACACTGCTGGACGGGGTCATAGACGAGGACATTTCACCTGTCGGACACTATGGGCACACTGCCGCATGGCAAAGGAGGGGCGAGCTACTACCTGCAACCTCCGTTAAATGTCACTGGATCTTACACACGTAACCTTTAAAAGTACTTTTGAAATGATAGTGCGTGGCTGTTAAATTGCACTTAACCAAACAAATCTGGCAAACGCTGAAGAACACATGTGATCAAGCTGTTCTGAAAACTTAACTGATGGATGAGTGAATCGGACTATAATTGTGACTAATGTAGAATGAAGTGTTTTACATAATGAGCACTTTTGATTTACTGTTAAATGCATCACGGAGAAGCTGAAAATAGGCCTGTTTTGATGAGCTGGAAAAGTTGAGTTAGAAATACAGTTGAGGTCAAAATTATTATTAAAATCATGCCCTCTATCCAGGACTCGTACTGATCCAGAACTGGTAAGAGAGCAGGAAAGATCATAAAGGACCCCTCTCAATCTGCAGAGACTTTTTAGCTGCTCCCATCTGGTAGGTGCCGCCAGAGCAGGACCAGCAGAACAGCTTCTTCCCGACAGAAGTCACTTTACTGAACTAGAATTAATTAGTTGCACTCTTCACTACTGCACTGGTATCTCTTTTGTCTTTCCTGCTGCAATTTATTACATATTTGTATGTAGGTACAGTAGATTCTGTATATCTTACTTTAAAAAAAATATTTTATCACTTTTTACTTTTTTACAACTGCAGGCAAAAAAAAAATCCATGTATGTGTTTATGAACTTGAATAAAGCCGATTCTGGGGTTTGTTTTTCAGTTTTTTCTCAATTGCTCAATTAGTGCCAAATTTTAAAGCATGATAGTTTCATTTAGAAACAGTAAGTTATTTTTATTTGCAAACAAAACATTCTTATCTGAGGAAAACAAACTTATCTGAGGAAAACAAAAATGACCAGGGTAATATTATTAGCCCCCTGAAGAACTGACTTTTTAATTCAGGCATAGCACATACCACCATTATTTCACTGAGTGATGAGGTATGTTCAGAATGGCCTACTACGTACTAGTTGCAGACTGATTCTGGCCAAAAATAGCAAATAGGTGGTAGTATGTGAAAAATCTGTAGTATGTAAAAGTACCAGGATGTATACTGATCCAGAGAAACGCTGCAGTATGCTATTGAGCTTGTCGCTAATAGATCTGTATCCAGAAACCAGATCAGTTCCACGCATGTGCAGGAGTACACTGTGTGATTTCAGACCCGATTCAGATCCAATTTGCAGCCATGTGCACCCCCGGCACAAAGACTGTGCCTCATGACCCCCGAAATTTTATGACTGGCCTGAGAGGAGAAAGGAAGAGAGGGCAGAAAAGAGACAGGAAAATAGAAAGTGGAACCAACAGAGGTAAAAAAAAAACAGTATTTCTCCCCAGTATTGATTAAAAAGGATAAGCCAGGATGTCTGATCACATCACCCGTACAGTTGTAGAATATGATCTAGCATTTAAGTGTATGTAAAGAAGTTTAAATGAGCACAAGCTTAAACGCTATTCTTATTAATAATGATAATAAAATATAGTAATAATAATAAAATGAGAATAAATAAAAATCACATCTTACGTCTTGCCTAAATGGCACATTTAATGCTGAAACACTGAAGAATCACTAAATACTGACTTAAATTCCATACATTAATTAGCCCTGCAACGCTAATGAAACTAGAAATCCTCAGGTACAAAGTTAATGAGGAAGGAGAGAGACAGAGACAGAGAGAGAGAGAAAAGCAAAATGCTAAATCAAGTCTCATGATGCTGTAGTTGGTATTTGTGAAACACATCCCACTACTTCCCAAATAGAAGACGAGAGCACATGTCAGGAATTGGGTAAATCGGGTCTAAAAATGTTACAGTACAGAAGTAAAACACTGACCTTTCACACTGTGAGTATACTTTGAAAATACTTACATACATGTACTTAATTAAGGTTTTCTCTCTTTTTTCACTGCACATTAACAGATTAAAGAAATGCTAAGTCATTGATAGTTGAGTGTTAATTATTGTAAGGACATCTTAGAGTGGTTTCCAGTTAGGTATGGCTGAGTGATTTTTGGCAAACTTTACTGTTAGAGCTTCAGATTTAGAACAATGGGCCCAGTTCACTAGCATCATCGCAGATATTTTCTTACGTTTCGTCTTAAGACAGGTCCTAAGAGAAGTCTGACACACATTCATGTTCTGTCTCACATACTGATGCTGGAGCGAAAAGCTGAGAGCGTCATCAAAAAACCAGACTGAAAATCTAAAAAACACAGTAGTGATGGCGAGATGAAGCCTCATGAAGCATTGAAGCTTTTCATCAACTTGGTTCAGTCAATTGCAAAGCTTCATGAGGCTTCATTTGCTCTACTACTCCATCTACTGGCAAAATTAATTAAAATCACACTATTACAATTACCATATTTTCCTGATTAAAAGTCGCTCCGGTATATTAGTCGCACGAGCCAAAAAATGCATAATAAAGAAGAAAAAACCGTGTATTAGTCGCTCTGGAGAACAGGTCGCGTCTGTTCGGTGCGTGGGTGTGCCCCTGAGCTGCGCTGCGGCTCGTCTCCTCTAGCGGCTGTCAGTGTGACAGTGTGTAGTCGAATTTATTCAAAATATAGGTCGCTCCGATGTATTTGTCGCTCCCCTCGCCAGACTATGCAACAAACCGCAACTTTTAATCCGGAAAATACTGTACTATGGTTTGAGTGTACTTTTGCACTGAATTGAATAAAGTTACTTTCCATGACATCATTTTCATATAGTGTTTTATATTTGTGTCTTAGCTGCCATCAGAGGCTCTCACACTTCTATCTCTCTAAACTATCCAAACTCTGGTATACAAACTAACAAAACTCTACCCACGCTCTGAACTGACTGCAACTTTCCTACAAAAACCCACATTTTGAACGGAGCCTGACGGGTTTATATCGCTGTCAAACCTCTTGACAAATCTGAACCACTTCCCGAAGCAGTCACGTGGTACAGCCAGGCAGCGAGGCTTTGGACGTCATCATTTTCGGCTCCGCCCCTGAATGATGCAAGCCTCGATATGCGCTTTGCGGAAACGCCCCCTCCATTACTCGACACACGCGTCGAAGCCTCGGCACATCTCGTAACATCACTAACAGATGGTAGTTTGAAAAAAAAAAACACTTATGTAGTTTTGAAGTGAATGCTCTGCTCTCAGTGGTGGCTATAAAAAGACAAAAAATGTGTTAATCGAACATTTTATCATAGGTACGTAAAGAATTTTTGGGCTGCCTGCCTTGTCTCTGGCTGTTGAGGGTCTTGGCCAAAAATTTTGCCCTGGTCATTGAGCTTGCATGGGATATTCTGGACATGGTGAATGACTGGACCAGCCTCTTCTCCACTTCATAAAGAAGCCTGACCTTAATGTGGTGGTACAGTTACACCTGGAATCCATAGTGGTACGGGGCTAGCCTGCAGTCATTGTTTTCTTGTAGACAGGCAAGTAAAGTTAATGTGATAGTATTTCAACATGAAAATCTGTATTTCGACTGTCATTTGCCATCTGTTTTCTTCAGAAGTGTCATGTGATGTTTGTGTAATGTGTCAATCAGCTGCTTTACATACCAAGGCATACATTCCTTCATGTGAGACATGTTGAAGGACAAAACAGAATCTTGAATCTTGACCATCACATGACACTCCTGAGGAATACTGAAACATGTCAAGGTAAAATATGATCACCTTTACTTTACTTGTCTATCTACAAGGAAATTATTGACACACTGAACTGAAGGCAATAAGACCCTGAGTGGATGGCTGAGGCTTAGACTGTGTGGTCTGGTATTTATTAGGGATGGACAATTCAAGCAAAAGCACTAATCGATAGTCGTTTGCAACTCAATTAATTATTAATCAGTTTTGCTCCACACACCACTTTGGACATCTACTTTAGTATCTTCTTCTTTTCCGTTTGGCTGTTCCCTTCAGGGGTCGCCACAACGAATCATCTGCCTCCATCTCCGCATCTTCTTCTCTCAAACCTACTCACTTCATGTCCTTTTTCACCACATCCATAAATCTCATCTTTGGTCTTCTTCTAGACCTTCTGCCTGGCAGTTCCAACCTCAGCATCCTACTACCGATATTTCACTATCCCTCCTCTGTACATGTCCAAACCATCTCAAT
>JAQQAE010007300.1:0-15974 GCA_029823295.1 Pseudamia nigra
GCAGACTTCGCAGTGTAAATACTCCCGTGTGCGTTTCCATGGAGACTCATGTTCAACACGTTAAGGTGACACATCGGACTTTGTTATGCAGCAGAAGATCCCAATATGCGCTGCCTAATAGTGAACAGAACTGTCGGTGATTTAACCCTTTTGCCATTATTTTGCTCACTATCTGGATAACAAGTCCAGATAGACTAAATTATTTTTTTCTTAATTTATATGAAATTTCGTCAAGGCTGCAGGGAGCCACAGCAGGGGGGCTGCCGACCCCTGGGTTAGACAATGATAGATTATTTTGGGCAAATTTTTGCTCTTATTGTTTCTACACTGACATTGTAGAGAAATTTAAAGGTGATTTTTTTTTTCTTCACCCAAACTTAGGGCTGGCATCCAGACTGGATTGTCAACTGACAGTAAAATTCATACAAATGGCATTCTCAATGACTCTTGATTTTTCACCAATTCTAGTGGAATTGCATTACTATTTTCACCTTCTATTGCTTTACACTTTGTCTTATAGGAGAAAATATATTCACTCTATTACACTTATTTGATACAGTGACTTTCTACTCTCATTATGCTGCCCACATGCTCACGATACTACTAATCTTCCACTTGTACAACACATTAAATCATATGTTGGTGATCAAAACGATATTTTTTTCCATATGAAACACATTGAAAAGAGATACCTTGCAGAATAAATAGATCCTACTTTTAGTTTGGATTAAAATTATATTTTGAATACGGTGAATGCTTGTGATAGAACATTTGTGACCTATGATATTTCTACTTAAGTAAAGGATCATATTCAGACAATTTTTCAATCCCATTCATTCACCCATGTATCATCTTCCACTTGTCTAGGTCATGGTGGCAACAACCTAAGTCCAGAGTTCCCTCTCCCCAGCCACCCCCTCAACTCCTCCAGGAGGACCTCAAGGTGTTCCCTGGCCCGGTGAGAGACATAAGATAGTGGATCCAAAACGTTTTCAGCTGAAGACCCCTAAAAGAGAGTTGGATTTTGTACCCATCTACCCTCACCTTTGGTAATGAGTGATGGGTATTGACCAAAATAATAAGATCATAGATATGTTATTGAAGTAAGTTTGCTTTGTAGGTTTCTTTCCTTAGAGATAGGATGAGAGGCTCTGGGAGGAGCTCAAAGTAGAACCGCTACTCCTCCACATCAAGAAGAGCCAGTTGAGGTTGCTCTGATCTGATCTGATGTGACTGATCGAGGAGGCAGAGCAGACCCAGGGCACACTAGAGTTAAATTAGTTTTTAAATGTGGGTGTATTTCAACTTTTGTGTACAATGCATGCATGGCTCAAAGATGACATTCCCAGTTTTGACTCATAAATAAGGGGCAATTGAGGCCAATGCGGAAGTAACTTTACGTTGTAATCCCACCGCAAAAAGAAGATAGGAAGGTCTGAATGAAATTCATTCATCAGACACTGTCTTACTGAGAATCTATTTCCTGGTAAAATCAACAACAATAATATAACTTACAAATTTGACAAAAAAAATCCATAGAGAAACTAAGGACAATGTATTTAAAACTTCCCTTGATCCCAACTTTGAACTTTTATTTTGAAGAGTAAAGCCAAGAGGGTGTAGCTCTCAACATACACTTCCGGCGCCGTCAGCAGGTTAAACATGGCGGCAGCAACAACCTCAGTGGTGTCAAAGAAAACACCTGAAACATCATCCTCAGGACCTATGCCCTTTGACTTCTCACAGCCTCCAGTTATTGAGGGATTTACGCCGCTACCGAAGATAAAAGATGAGACTTTCAAAGAGAAATTTCTCAGAAAAACCAAGGAGAACCCGCTTGTCCCGATAGGTGAGTGGTGAGAACCGTAGAGTTACACAACCTCACGCAGTCCAGTAAAACCGACGACACGTCTCCGTTTGAGCTTCAGAGCTGCTCTTCACTTTTCTTGATATTCCACTATTGACAAAAGCAAAATGCAATCTAAGCATGAAAAGCATTTTTTTCCATTTTGTTTTATTTTGGCCTAAACCCTCGCAATCAGTTGCTGTTTCCTAGTCAGGCAATATGCAAGTTTGATGAAATAATTTAATCTTAAGCCTCGTAACATAATTGACATTGTCATATACAGTGGGGCAAATAAGTATTTAGACAGCCACCAATTGTGCAAGTTCTCCCACTTAAAAAGATGACACAGGCCTGTAATTTTCTTCATAGGGTCACCTCAACTATGAGAGACAAAATGAGGGAAAAAAATCCAGAAAATCACATTGTCTGATTTATTATAAGAATTTATTTACAAATTATGGTGGAAAATAAGTATATATACTAACCCTAACCAAAGTAGAAATTTTTGGTAAAAACTTGTCATGTTTGGAGGAGAAAGAATGCGGAGTTGCATCCAAAAAACACCGGACCTAATGTGAAGCATGGGGGTGGAAACATTTTTCTGCAAAGGGACCAGGACGACTGATCTGTGTAAAGGAAAGAATGAATGGGACCATGTATCATGAAATTTTGAGTGAAAACTTCCTTCCATAAGCAAGGGCATTGAAGGTGAAATGTGGCTGGGTCTTTCAGCATGACCATGATCCCAAACACATCGCCCAGGCAATGAAGGAGTGGCTTTGTAAGAAGCATTTCAAGGTCCTGGAGTGGCCTCGCCAGTCTGCAGATCTCAACCCCATAAAAAATCTTTGGAGGGAGTTGAAAGTCCGTGTTGCCCAGCGACAGCCCCAAGACATCACTGCTCTAGAGGAGATCTGCATGGAGGAATGGACCGAAATACCAGCAACAGTGTGTGAAAATCTTGTGAAGACTTACAGAAAATGTTTGACCTCTATCATTGCCAACAAAGGATATATAACAAAGTATTGAGATGAACTTTTGTTATTGACCAAATGCTTATTTTCCACCATAATTTGCAAATAAATTCTTTAAAAATGAAATAATGTGATTATTCTGGATTTTTTTAAATTATTATTTTTTTCTCATTTTGTCTCTCGTAGTTGAGGTGAATCCTATGATGAAAATTACAGGCCTCTGTCGTCTTTTTAAGTGGGAAAACTAGCACTATTGGTGGCTGACTAAATACTTTTTTACCCCACTGTAATTGTGGTATCTGCCTTGTGAGGGTTGGGTCAGGAAGGGCATCCGACATTAAAAAAAAAAACCTACGCCAGATCTAACATGCGAATCATTGGTATTTCGCTGTGGCGACCCCTGAGGGGAGCATCCGAAAGGAGAAGTAGAAGAATTGTGGTATCTGCCTACCTCTACTCTCCTAACGCTGCTCACTCACTGTGCCTTGTTGGGTTACATCCCACAGTCACTATCGGCTTAAATCATCTATTTCATTTAAGTTTGTTTTTCTGAAAACCTTAAAATATGACTTGGGCAATTATGCTATGAGGCTAACGCTATATTTTCATTTTATATAGCATACATTACACATTAATTGTAACTTACCAGCAATAGATTTGTTACATTTGTTATGAGTAGCTAATAGCTTGAGTAGGTTTTATTTTTTCTTCTTTGTGTCTTGTCTGGTAGGATCAGCATGTCCTGCATGTTTCAGATTTTGGTACTTGATAAAGATGCATGACTGACAACTTAAAATTCTCAAAATGACCTAGCAGTGGGGTTTTCTGTAAAACACTCATTCATCTTCTGCTTGAGGACCCAGTTACAACATATGTAATCATTTACTGCAAGCTTTTGTTGCCTTTACTTGCTCCATAGGCTACCCTTATTTTGGAAACAAGTGAAGCAGCTATTCAAACCCATCTGTTGTTTTGCTTGAACCCAAAATAAAGCCACATCCCATCAACTACATAGCACACGTTCACTTAATGGTCCAATACTTGCTTATGATTCTCTGTGGTCTGTTCTCTAGGTTGTTTGGGAACAGCAGGAGCGCTGATTTACGGTCTCCGTGCCTTCCATCAGGGGAAAACTCGACAGTCCCAGATGCTGATGAGGGGACGCATTTTCGCTCAGGGCTTCACTGTGGTTGCCATCGTTGTTGGTGTGTTCGCCACAGCTCTAAAATCCAAGCAGTGAAGACGGGGCTCGCTTCACATATTCTGCATTCACCTTCACAAACTAATATTATCCAGATGAGAGTGATAAACCTATTATATTTTCAGTTTTGTTGGATTACTCATTTTAAGGCTCATTATGTAAGGCTATATTATATAAGGCTTATTTATTGTTTACACACCTTGTGTTGATCATGGTGTTGAAACTCTTTGCTTCAGGTTGATACTTTAGAAAAAGTGTAAACTGAAGCTTGTATGAGCCAAAATACAGATAAAATTCTCTGACTTGTTTCCTTATGTTCAGATTTGCACTGTCACACAAATGTTTGTATATCTGTCTCGAAGTAAATCTAACTCCAGTGTCCCGCTTGTTTTGGAGACATCACGCACATCTATTTTATGTATAACCTTTATTGAAGAGGTTATTCAATAAACCATTGGGGAAGTTTGTGTTGAACAGTTTTTAAATGAATGATCTCTGTCAGTAGACATTAAGAGGAGGAGGTTTTTCGGCACGACGCAGTCCCAGAGTCCACCCTAAGAAAAATCACTACTTAATCCTTAAAATTGGAAAGCATATTCTGAATTTTTTAATGTACAAAAGCAATGTTTTTCTTATAACTCTCCATTTCTGTCTGTATAAATGCTGTGATGCAATTCTGTGAAAATGAATGAAAAATGGTCTTTAGGAATGGTCCAAAACTACTGTATACAAGGGTGGATGTCAGTGCTGGGCCGTACATATCATGGTACTCCTTGTCTAACAAATGGGCTTAAGTTATAATTTCTAGTATAACAGTCTAAACAGGGAAATACTTGAGAACAGAGTATTATCAGTGATCATTCTTGACTACTTTTATTTTCCAGTTCTCTTTTAACATTCTTGTTTTGTAGAGTTCAAAATGTCCCAATAGGCAACATGTGAAACAGTATGCAGACATTATCATTAAAATTGACACCTTCATTTTATCGTGGTTTAAAAAAAAAAATCAAACATACTTTTAACAAAAACAGTGCATAAAATATTCACTGAAAATATCAATGAGAGGAGAAACTTCAATGTAACAGAAGCCAATAGAATCACATAGAAATGTGTGAAAATTCTGGTTTGAGGAGAAATCTTTGGTTTTGTAAAGACTTTTTTTTCGTCCAGAATTCTTGTGTGAATGGGAAGGGAATCTGTCCAACTACTCAGTAAGAGCAAGATCCAGAAGGCCACAGGCTTTTTGCATTTAAGAGGAAAATGCTAGCTACCTTAAATATGGTAATTAGGGACAACAAATGAGAACGAGTGTTTGTGTTTACATTGAATGAGGCATAAGTGGCTACAATCTAACGTGTTCTAGTGCTTAATAAGTGTTAAAAGTGGCCAAATAGGAAAAACTCAAAACTTGTGACAATGTGCATTCAAACTATTGGCTGGGGCATGCAATAAACATGACCTAAATACAAATGTATAAGTTAAAGGAGAAGGGAAATGTTTAACTTACAGTAACAATATTTTGTTAAGTATAGCGATTAAAAACTGACGAGCTAAAAGTAACAATAGGGCAGCCCATCTTCTCATTAGCGTGAGCTTACTTAATGCTCTTTGAATATAACAGGCATTGAGAAGGGTGGGAGATTTATAAAGGTTAGAAACATATCAGGGTTTTTATGGAAAAGAGCATAAAAACTGTTCTGATTCAATGCAAGGTTAAAACTGCAAAGGCTAGTTTCTACAGTAAAATTCTCCAAGACCTCCTCTAGCGGACCAGAGGCGTCTGTTTGAGAGAGATTAGGACTGAACGCATTCGAGAGACGTCCTTTGACTGTTTGTTGGTTTTCGGATTGAAGTCGCAGAGACGAGCTACTTTTTCCCACGCTGAGCCCGGGCTGTCGCCATCGCCTTCTGCCAGAAAAGCCTCCTCTGATGCTCTGCAGATTGGAAAGGAACCAAGGGGAAGAAGATATGAGTCCCAGTAACTGATAGATTATAGAACAGTTTCCACAACAGCAAACCTCATCTGAGACAAACGTGCTCAATCATAATGTTCACTCACATGAAACACCTGTGCATAAGATACATTCATGCATAAACAATGCTTTAAAAATGTACAGTATTTGCTCCCATCCCAATTGCTTATTTTTTGTATTTTTGTCCCATTCAAACTCTTCAGATCAAACAAATGTTAATGTTAGACAAAGATGACCTGAGTAAATGCAAAATGCAGTTTAAATGATAATTTCATGTATTAAGGAGGGAAAAACTAAATCTACCTGGCACTATGTGTATTGTTAAATCACAAATTAATTGTGATTAACTGCATTTTTTGGAAAGCTAAGTTCAATTTCACTAGCCAATCCTCAGACCTGAGGAACCATTTAATCATTTAAACAGAACCTGTGTGACATGGTTAAGTAGGCTAAGAAAAAAAAAAAAAAGAACAACACAAGTCACAATCTAAAGAAATTAGAGAACAGATGGGAAAATCTGTCAGTTTAGAAGGTGAAACAAAGCCATTTCTAAGGCTTTGGGACTCCAGCAAGCCATTGCCAGAGAGAGGGGGGGGGCCTGGAGCAGTGGTAAACATCCAGGACTGGCTGGTTGACCAAAATTACTCCCAAGAGTGCACTGCTGACTCTTCCAGGAAGTCACAAAATAATCCAGAACAACATGTAAAGAACTGCAGGCCTCACTTAAGATCAGTGTTACTGATTCAACAATAAGAAAGACACTAGGCAAAAATGGCATCCATGGGAGAGTTCCAAGACAAAAATCACAGCTGACCAAAAAGAAGGCTCAACTCACATTGACCAAAAATGTCTTGATGATCACCAAGACTTTTAGGAAAATATTTGGGGAACTATGTGGACAGTCAAACATAGTGGTGGTATGTGTTGGTCTGAGGCTGCTTTGGTGCTTCAGGACCTGGATGACTTGTAACTGATGGAACCATAAATTTGGCTCTACCAGAAAATCCTGAAGGAGAAATGTCTGAGCATCAGTTCATGGCCTTAAGCTCTAGTGCACTTGGGGAATGCAGCAAGACAATCAAAACACATCACTAAGTCCACCTCTGAATGGTAAATTAACATTTTGAACTGGCCTAGCCAAGGAGTTTTTTCTCCCTTGCGGGAAATTCTTTATGGCTACCGTGGTAACAATGCCCACATACACACGGACACGTTTTTTTTATTGCAGGGGAAAATGGAGCACCTAAAGGAAATCTGCACAGGCATGGGAAGAACATGTAAATTCAAGTGCAAATTTGAACTTAAATCCAATTGAGATGCTGTGGCAGCACTAAAACAGGATGTTCAGGCTCCAAAACCCTCATCTATGTCTGAATTAAGACAATTCTGCAAAGATGAGTAAGCCAGAACTCCTCCACAGCGATGTGAAAGACTCATTGCCAATTATCACAAACATATGATTGCAGTCGTTTCCACCAATGGTGACGTATTAGGTTTTGGGGGCAAATACTTTGTCACATAGTGCCACATAAGTTATATAACTTGTTTCCCTTAATAAACAAAATTGTGATTTAAAAACTAAATTTTGTATTTGCTCACTTTAAAATCAAACTTAGTTTGACCTGAAATGTTTATCTTTGACAAACATAAAATAAGGAATCGTGAAAGGCGCAATACTTTTCCACAGCACTGCAAGATCTGTTGCGCTTAACACTTTGTAACCATATATTTAAAATTCACTACTGAAATGAGTCCTTACCAGATTGTTCATTTCAGTTCTGGGGCATGCAGTAGGTAAAAATCAACTACAGTACTAGTCAAAACTGGGGTAGGGATACAGTATACAACATTAAACAGCATAAGAAATCTAAACCTACACAAAGCCTATAACATCAGAGTTGGGTTGTTTGTAGAAAGCCTTGTCAGCAATCCTAGTACGCAGGTAAGGCCAAGAAAGCAGGAAGAAGAGGGAGAAAGAAGAATTTCAGTGTCACAGAAGCAGATAAAAAGATGTTAGGATAGTGGAAGCAACTGAGAGAAACAGCTCTAATGAGGAGGATATTTTTTAAAGAACCGGTATGATTAGTGTTCACTATGCACTGCACTGCTATTGACGACATGCTCAGCCTATAGCGTGGATAACAGCTGTGACATTGCCGTTTGCTGTGTGCATTCCATGTAGCATGCTGGCTTCCTGTGTGCTTTCCAGGTGTTTAACTGCCACAAGTTTAGATTAATATGTCATTAGAGAATTGTCTCTCAACACTTTCACAGGCACAGAGGAAGAAACTAGAACCAAAACTAAAGTCACAGATGCAGAGCGATACCGTGCCAGACTTGGACAGAGTCTGTTGGAAAGTGTGAGAGAAAAATGTGTTAGCTTGGTCAAGAAAAGGAAAGGCTGACATGTTTTCTAAGTCAATTGTACAATGACCACAGTAAAATGTAGACTTTATACAGAAGGCATTCAGAAACAGCCAGACTGTTTAAGCAATTAACAAATCACAATCGTTACTTTCAAACCTTTCATATTAAACAATTACACATTATTGCACTATGTGAGCATTTTTACTAAAACATCCAGTTTGCAAAGTATAAGATTTTTTTCCTCAAAATTCACACACCGGGCTTGTGCACTATTTAAATCTGAACTGATGAATGTCCAGCAAACCATTATGATTAAAGATATTATTGCCTATTGCATTAAATTTATGTCAACATTGGATTATAAGTGTAATAAGAGTTTAATTATGCTGATACAACTCATGAATTATTACAGCCATTTATTGGCATGCAATTTTGAAACATATACAATTTAAAAAATGTATGTGTTTTTAATAAAAAATACACATGGCACTTATAGAAAGCTCATCCAAGTGCTTTGCACTAGTGAATGGAGACAATTATTTAAAATAACCATGATTATCTCAGATGACTACAATATGATGCTTATGTACCAATTGGTTCAAGCTTACCACAAGAGCATCTAAATAACTTCACATGCATTGTGAAAATTACAATGACCTGCTACTTATTTTATGAATGGGAACTTTTCAACACTCCAGTTGTTGAAGAGAACTGAATGCCTTCAGTGCACAGCGATTAAAACTCACATTAGAACGATAAACCAACTGTTACCCCTCGGCATGTAAACAGGGGACATGACGGACTCTAACCTGTTGTTGGCCTTGTTCTTCTCCATCTGCTCATTCTGGTGTACATGCCAGTCCTCCAGCTCCTTCTTGGCTTTCTCCCTCCACTCCGCTTCTGCTGCCTTGGATGCTGAGTCTTATTTGGATACACCAGCAGATAACAAAACACTCAGAGTCCTTGCTGTTTTCTGACATCTGGATCATACATTACAAATAGACCATTGCTGCTAACCTAAGGCTTCCAGGCGTGCCTTCTGCTCTTCCCTCCACTTCCGTAGACTCTCTGGTTCTTGTCTCTGATAATCCACCTGGGCGATGGCTGCATAGGTGTCTGTGGGGCCATTTGACTCCTTTTCAGAGGACATAAAACATTTAAGCCAAAGAAAATAGCTGATCAAAATGCAATAGCAATCATGTGACAAAATGACTAAACAGAAAACTTTAGGATAATACACAAAGGTATGTTAGCGTTTAAAGACTCAGACATACGGAAAACAGAGACCCGTTGAGTAATACTTCCTGCAGGGTGAAATTGCTTGAAATCAAATGTTTTAAGGTACAAGGCGTGACTAAAACTCACCTGAAACATGTCGCCGTTAACTGTGGCAGGCTCCTCTTCGAAACAGTCTAACATTATGAAAGATTAAAAACACACAGAGTTTACTTCTAATATTTTCCTTCGACTTAACAGCCAGTTTCTTCGCTACTAGTTCAGTGCCTTTTGTTTGACACCTGAGAAATGCAGCTGCACCTGTTCGACCACTGATGTTGTCCCTACAACCTCAACTGTTACCAGGTTTCCGGGGGAGTGCACAAAGTTACTGCTGACCTTTAGTTAGTTGGGTTAATACTTAAATATTGAAACATTGTCATATGTAATTAAGGATAGCCTACGTTTATTATCGCAGCTACATTGATACTGCGTAATAAGCTAGCAGTAAAAAGCTCAGTTTTAACGAACCTTGTCACTGGTCGGGTTAAATACTGTAAACAATATTAACTATCTGTGCACCGCTGACCCAACAGGATGTGCAGAGAAGCAGGAGTGTTTTAAAACGAACACCACTTCAATCTATATGCCGGTATGTTAGCCTAGCAGGTGAAGGCTAAGTTGCTAACTGCTGCGTTAGCTAGCTCAGTGACAAACTTGCCATAGTTTGAGGGCTGTTGCTCGTGTTGCCCGTCGGCTCCTTCCAAAGCTCCAAACCCGTCGCCGTCATTCTCTATCCCCGCTATCTCACTCTCCTGTTGAGCAAGGAAAGCAGCGGCCGGGTCCTCTTCAGCTGGGTGTGCACCGTTGTCAGCCATCTTTTACAAAAGTGTTTACAAGTAAACTTAGCTTGGTAGGTTTTAGCTAGCTAGTGTAGCAGCCTTAAATCAGCACAATGTTAATATGAACACCCCAGATATTTTACTCCAGACACGGCTTTCCCAAGTGCAGTGGCGTATAGAACATGGAAATCAATGTACTTTTGTCAATCGGTGGCAATCTAGCTGCTCTTCGACTGAAGGCCTTCACTGATGATTCATGATTCCCTCACTTGTTCAGCCACTGTGATGATGGAGCAGGGCAGCACCGTCTGGTACCGTAGACCATGTTCTGTTAGTTTGTCTCCATCTGCTGGACAATAAATAAAACAATACTGTACTGCACTTACAAGAGGCTTTTATTAGAATTAGCATTTTTTTCCAAAAGCTGTATGGAGTTTATTTACATATTCTATCTGTTTATTTACATAAATAGACAGAATATCTGTCTGTTTATGTAAACAACATAAATAGATAGATATTCATATCTCTCTCAAACTATAGAATTTGAGGACCATCATGTTCAGTACCATAAACAACAATACAGACATATTTTAATGCAAAGAGCATCCATGATTCTGTTATTATGGACAGTGTGTAGTTGCAGTTGTGCAGTTTTACATTCCTATTCCTATAAAATATTTTAGGACTGCACAGTTAATCAAACTTCAATGTCAGTAAATCCCCCCTCCCTCCAGATATTTTCCTCATTTATTGCCTTTAAACATTAAATTGTTGACAGTATATTTGACATTTTGGCAATAAGTTACAAAAAGAACTCTGTAATGTCAAAGTGAAAGCAGAAGCAATGTCAATTAATTAAAAATACACTGCCTGGCAAAAAAAAAAAATCACCACCTGGATTTAACTAAGAAAATACGTAAGAGCCTCCCATTGGATAATTACTGCATGGGTGATTATGTTTAAGCTGGCAACAAGTTATTTAACCCTAGCTTCTCAGTTCTTAAACAACGGTGCTGAAAGACACATCTTATGGTCATTGAAAAAATGTTGATCTGTTTCAGAAGGGTCAAATTATTGGCATATATTAAGCAAAGAATACATCTAAGGAGATTGCTGAAACTACTAAAAGTGGGTTAAGAACTGTCCAATGTATTAGTAAAATCTGGACGGAGAGTGGGGAACCATCATCTTCAAGGCAGAAATGTGGCATTTCCTCATGCAGAATGTGAAGGGAACTCAAGGGATTGGGAGTAAACAGCTGTGCAGCCTTAAGAAAACCACTTATCAATGAGGCCAATCAAAAAAAGGCTTCAATTTGCTAGGGAGGTCTAGGTTCAGAAATGTTATGTGCCCAAAGAATGAGGTCAGCTGACTGCCTGAATATACTGAATGACCAGGTTATTCCATCAATGGATTTTTTTCTTTCCTGGTGGCCTGGGCATATTCCAAGATGATAATGCCAGGATTCATCAAGCTCAAATTGTGAAAGAGTGGTTCAGAGAGTACAAGACATCATTTTCACACATAGATTGGCCTCCACAGAGTCCAGACCTTAACCTCACTGAGAATCTTTGCTGTGTTGGAGACTTTGCGCAGTGGTGTAACTCTCCCATCATCAATACAAAATGTTGGTGAAAAATGGATGTAGCTTTAGACTAAAGGCAGTTCAACGAAATATTAGAGTTTGTGATTATTTTTTTTTGGCCTGGCAGTGTATAAAATGTGATTTATAACCCCCACCCCCAACATGACAACATTAAATCAACAAAGGTTCAGCCAAATAGTGCTGAAAGTCTCACAGTTTGAGTAACAGTCTGAGTGCACTGAATGTGTATTGAGTCATTGTTAAATTACATTTCTGGAAGGTCCAGTCTCTGGTGAGTCAGTATTTATATAATGTTTAACCTCTGGCAGTCCGTGCTTACCTTTGTAACGTTCCAAGCTATTAATTGAACTTGAACTGTTTGAATTTCAACAAAAACTGGAAAAATTGAGATATTCTAAAACTTTTGACCGGTAGTGTATATAGGCGGCACAGATATAAATCTAAGTGTTGAGATGTGGGCCCTTTAATTTTGTGAAAAGCAGCAGTAACCCCTTCTGGCCCAGATGTCGGAGTATGATTTATTTTATTGTACCAGACAGTGAATTTTTTTATTTTTTGTCTGAGTCTGAAAGTTTTTATTTTTTTGTCTGACTCTGAAAGTTAAGTTTTTATTTTTTGTCTGGGTCTGAAAGTTTTTATGTTTTGTCTGAGCCTGAAAGTTTTTATTTTTTGTCTGAGCCTGAAAATTTTTATTTTTTGTCTGAGCCTGAAAGTTTTTATTTATTTTTTTTTGTCTGAGTCTGAAAGTTTTTATTTTTTTGTCCGAGTCTCAAAGTTAAGTTTTTATTTTTTGTCTGAGCCTGAAAGTTGTAATTTTTTGTCTGAGCCTGAAAGTTTTAATTTTTTTGTCTGAGCCTGAAAGTTTTTGTTTTTTGTCTGAGTCTGAAAGTTTTTATTTATTTATTTTTTTGTCTGAGCCTGAAAGTTTTTATTTTTTGTCTGAGTCTGAAAGTTTTTATTTATTTATTTTTTTGTCTGAGTCTGAAAGTTTTTATTTTTTTGTCTGAGTCTGAAAGTTAAGTTTTTATTTTTTGTCTGATGGTGAGGGTTCGGGTTAAAGTCGACCCGGGCCCATGTGACCTGTGACGTTTGCGTGGAGTCGAGCTCAAAAAGAGTTGGAGGACGAACCGGAGCTGCTCACCAAAGGGGACACACGGCGGCTTCCTGACGTCCGCTCCGAGGAAGTCCCAAAGTTAGCCTGCTCACCATCCGACTTCTCTGGACACTGACCCGACATGTCTGGCGAACACAGCGAAGGACAAGAGGTAAACCGAGTTATTTCCACACACTTAGGAATGCACTGCCTAAAGACAACTTTTTATCAGCGTTTTGTATGGACTTTGGTTTATAATTTTAGCTAGCTCCTTTGGACTACTGTCGGCGGAGACTAATTTCTGTCCACTTTTCTTATTACAGAGTCCGCGCTGCTTTTCTCGCTTGTTTACATCTTTAAGTACCTATAAGGAATTATTGCCTAAGCCTCATTGAAACTAATTAAACGTGAGAGCTCGTAATTCTGCAGTCCCAAAAACAAAGAAGTGTCATTGACGTTAGTGTACAGTAGCATAACACAAGTCGACGTAGATAAAGTGACACCATCCATTATAAATAGCAGTACCATGAACTGTAATAATGGTATTTGAAGAGGACCACAGACAGGCAGAATACTTATTCCTGTAGGCTTATTGTATTTTACAGGTTTAATAGTGAAGAGCTGGCTTTAAAGGACGTGAAACGGATCATATTCAAGTTACTGTTTCTCAGTCTGCATAATACATTTGCATTGTTCTATTATCACAGTTAAAATCAAATTGCCATTACCTGTTGCTGCTATGTGTTTACATTCAGAGTCTGGAGCACAACCAGTGTTTGTACTGTGAGAAAAGAAATACTGATTATATTTGCAGAAAGTGTTGATGGTGTTGCACAGAAAATAATAAAATCCCTTCAAAGGGCTGTTGTTAAATTAGCAGATTTGCAGCTTTAATGAGCAGGATTATTCAGAGAGGTTGATTTACTGTGTAACCTGCACTTGGACTCTACTTTAGTTTTCAGATGGATATAAATAATAGGCAAGGGTACATGCATTTTTTTTTTTTACATTTACCTACAGCCACACATTCACACCAGGTTTAATTTTTAGTAATAAAAATAAGTGGCTGCTCTGTTGCTTTAAGAGGTTGATGTCAAAATATAATTGCTGGTTTGGGTGTACTGAGTTTCATGCCCTCCAGAAGGAATCTATAAACTTCTCTTAACTTGTGCCCCTCTGCTTCTTTTTAACCAAACTTGTTATTAAAGATCCATTGACTATTACATTTTTGGCTTTGCGTATAAGGGTAGTTGACGTTCCCTCTCGCCGTCCTCCTCTGTGCTTCCCACCCCCTCTCTGTGACTCATGTGGGTGTTGGGCTGAAATAGTTTGGTGTAGTTTTACATTCCTTATATAGCCTCTGAGGAGTGCGGAGAGGCTAGGGCTTGCCTGTGTCACAGACAGTGTTGGGGGGTAGGGTTTGCCAACAGACGGGGAATCTGCTTGCCCTAGCTTTGTGGCTCTCCAACTTTTCTCAAAGGTTTGGGTGACCCACTGCACGAGGTAGGTTTCCATTGTGGCATCATGGACAGCTCACAGCACAATGTCACCCAGTAGTGTTGAGGGCGAGTTGGGGTAGGGTTGCTGGCACAGAGGTCAGTGGTATGGCTGGGTCTCACTTGGTGAGAGTAAGTTACATAGGCCGGTGTATCAAGTTGCCTGTGGTGTTTAAAATTGCCAGGCTACTTAGTGACATGTCATTTGGTGCTAATAATCACTTCTGGTGATGTTTCATGCTGCTTTCACAGCTGAGCAAATTTATTAAATTATCCTCATAGTAAAATAAATGTCAGGGTGAATTTGTGTGGGCAATTATTTCATTATAATGCAGTTTAAGTTGGATATCTATTGTGACTCTTAACAGAAGGGAAGGTACATGTTTCTGCTGTTCTTACTGTCAGGTAGATTTATCCGGCTTTTATTTTTTTGCGGTACTTATTGGCAGTGGTAGGTACTCTTGTCACACTGCAAATGAGTTGTTGTATTAATGCTCACCTTATGCTGTAACTCAGGGAATTGTTGCATAACAGTGAAGGTTGCTTTGTAGCTGTAGTATTGTGTTAAATCCTCAATCTGTTGGGTTTCAAATAATTGCATTGATTTTCATGCTTGCTGGGAGCTTGTAAAGCTTCTAAAGTCTTATAACAGAATTCGGTGTAATTTTGATGTTAAACACTGACAAAAAGGACTCTGGCTCTAATTTAAATGTAGTTGACCAACATCTTAGCTGCTTTGAGGGTGGGGGAAAGGATGTGCAGCCTTTTCCTTGACTTTCAGAATAATTAAGACATTCACCTGTTTATTTTTTTTTTTGTTTTTTTTTTTTTTTCCTCAAGGGTATGAACATATACTCAGTAAGCCTCAGTGGCCCAGCGCCCTGGGGTTTCAGACTGCAGGGTGGCAAGGACTTCAGCATGCCCCTCACCGTGTCAAGGGTAAGAAAATGTTGACAACTGCAGCCCGCGTTGGTACTTCTCCATTTGTGATCATTCGCTTTACCACTTCTATTGATTTAACACTTCAACTCCCTACATATGTATATGCTACCAGTCAAAAGTCTGGACACACTATCTCAAATAGTTCTTCCTGATTTTGTTAAATTTATTTTCAACACTGTACATTTATACTGCAGACATCCAAACTATGAAACAACACGTAGGGAATTATGTAGTAAACAAAGTGTTAAGCAACCCAGAACATGTTTTATATTTTAGATTGTCCAAAGTAGGCACATACTCATGGCTTTCTCTCATCAGATTCAAAAGTAGTCACCTGGAACAGTTTGAATTCACAGGTGTGTTTTGTCAAGGGTTAATTTGTGCAATTTCTTGCCTTGTTAATGTGGTTTAGGTCACCA
>JAQQAE010007301.1:0-15973 GCA_029823295.1 Pseudamia nigra
CCTATGCCAGATTAAACATGCGAATCATTGGTATTTCGCTGTGGCGACCCCTGAGGGGAGCAGCCGAAAGGAGAAGAGATTTCCACTACACAAATTGAACTGAATTAAAGTTTAATCAATACATTTGTTAAGCACTGTAAAATGACTCTTAACCAATTATTTAAATTGCATCTGATCAGTTTTGTGTCAATGACTGTTGAAAGAATACACCTGCAAATGGCCGACTATTACACTCGCGCTCCTCCTTCAGATATCTGTTACCATCCTCTTTTCTTGGATTTGGATTGGTTCAACAATAAGGCAAGGTTCTTTGGCTCTTTTTGGCATTCTGTTGCGCAGGAATTAAACACCTCAGAACAATCATGATTGGTTTACAAAAAAAACGCTTCCCAACACTTCATGACCTCAAGACCCAAGAGATAAATGGTGTCTCCACTCAGGGCCCAAATTTTCAAAACATCATTTAGATTGTTTTCATCTTGTTGCATAATTTGCATATTTTCATGTCTTATTATATCTTTATGTCATTTTCAGCTTGTTATATATTTTTAAATTATTTTCATCTAGTTATGTCTCCCATGGCTCACGCCTCTCCTCAACATTTCAAACGGCCGAAGTTCATGAAAACTTCCACAGAACACTCTTTCTATCTAAGGTAAAAAAAAATAATTCACAAGACTTATCTTTTATACTTATTTTAGATCGTGAACTAAGTTTGGGAAAAGGAATGTAAACAGGCAAGGGACTTCTTCTTCTCTTGTACTGAAATAATAATGGCTTGAGTCCGATTTATCCTCAACATTGGAACAGCACTAAAAGAAAGCCTGAAGATAGGACTGATTATGCAGAACTACTGACACTGAACCACTGTGATGCACACAATATGGGGCATTGAAAATATGCCAACAAAAGTAAGAGGAAAACAACAGAGCAACAAAAAATATGTACAGTGAAAGAAAAACATGTTTAAGGAAAAAGCAGAAAAGCGAAATGTGACAAAAGAAGAATTTCCAGTACTTTGACACAACATATACTACTACTGTAATTATACTTTGTAGCAATCTCACAAATCTATAGAGATAAAACAGATGAAAAGAGAACCCAAAAGACCCCTAGTTGACATAAAATGCATGGAAAATCAGCATAAGAATACAGCTTTCCCTCACTCTGACAGACATAATCCAATGCCATTAGCAGTTAAACTGAGTACAACATCTGACATTCACCATCCTGATGTCTAAACTAAACTCCCGTCTATGAACAGTGCAGGAAATTAGGGAGATGCTGACAGGGAGATGGACAATGCATGGTTTGTCAGAGCACAGTTTTGTGTTTTTGGGTGTGTGCTGCTGGTCAGAGTGGTTCTATTTATCTCTAATTACAGTCAAAGACGGGAACAAAGTTTCCAGAGGAGATTCCAGTGCAGCTGGCAGCCTTTCAACTCAATGCATGTTGCTCCCAGTGCTTCAACATGGCCTTTGTGTGTACATGTGAGTATTAGCTTATGTCAAAAGGTCTATCCTATAATATCTGATGGCTATCATTATCACTTCCTTTCTCTTTGCTCCCCATCTAATCTGGCTAATTAAATCTGCTAATGTCAATATACAATGTCGCCTGCGATTATGCTTGATTAGCCTCGCTATCATTCCCCTGCCAGCAAAAACTTGACTACTGACGAGGTGGACAGACAGCCAATCAGAGCAGCAGATGAAACCTCCTTTGCTGACCAATGTCCCAAAGGTTCTGTTCAGTCAGTCAGACAGGTTGCCTTTCATGTTCCAGTATTTCCTTCAACAAACACATCCCTTCCTTCCCAGGAGCCCTTGGGTGGTGTTAGAAACAGAAAATGTGTTGAAAGCGCGGGAGGCAGGCTCTGATTGTACATGCAGAGTGGTAATTACACCTAAATTGAGGGCACATGGTAATCTGTGTTAGGTCATCTCCAATTCCACTTACAAATCCACATTTTGGACTAATTAAAACTGTAAATAATGAGAGTTTGCATGGTTACGTGTGTGTAAGTATGTACGCGTAGGCAGGCAAAGTCTTTTAGATGAGCAAGTGGAAGAATCTTCCCATCACGCTGTGAGAAAATTAAGTGCACACTCTTTGATTTTAACAAGACAGGAGAGGAGATAAAGTTTTTTTAAAGAGAAAGGAGAAGGGGGAAGAAAAGAAAAGTGCTTTCCCAGCAGAAATGTTTGCAGATTGGAATGTGTATTTAATTGAAAGGAACATTAGGGAGAGTTACTGACATGGAAAGATGGGTGACAAAAGGTTTCTGCAGCATATGTGCCTCCACCATTTGGTTTATCAAACTGACAGAACTCAGAGTTAAATTTTCAGGGCTGCCTCTCCCCCCCTACGGCAAATTGAACTGAGATGAGGAAATGGGGAATTTGCTATTCTCAGAGCTTTTGCCCTTCGAGGTGGTGGAAGAGAACAGAATATGAATGGCGGAGGGGGGCAGAAAAAACAGTTCAGAAGATGAAAACAAGCCTTGAAAGGCAACTGGTGCAATATAACCATCTCCAGCATAAATACTGGATGAATGCCAATAAAGAATGCAGGGTAGGTATGAAAAGGAAAAAGGCACACAAACACCAGTCACCTGCCTTTCACAAAACACAGTCCAGGGTTATCTGTAGCCCAGGGCTGATTTGGCCTCAGGCTAACCAGCAATGAAAGAGTACACATCAATTTGTTAACTGTAAACAAAATTTGGAGATGGAAGTCACTGCTACAGACATAGCCAGCACTGTTGCAGTAACTTTAAACCACCATCGGTAAAAACATGACCTGTGTGCCCTTCAGCATGATAATCGTTACGCCACATTCAAAGCAACAGTAAGAAGTTTCACAGTGCATCTTTACAGAACACTAAACTCTCACACCAGTTAAAACCCTCCTTGTTCCAGCTATTTAACCACTGAGATTGATGATACTACACTGTGAATTCTGGACTTCTGAAAAAGAAACAAAGCAGAAGAATTACAACAAACGTTACGAGTGCAAGAGAAGTGGTTAATATTCCCTTGAAGGTAAATCTGTTCTCCCTCCATTGCAAAAAAAACACTATTTAACAATCTACAGAGCTGGATGTGGCCTTCACATGGAGAACAGGCCCTCGAGCCTGGAACTGAAACCACAGCAGCGACAAAAAATGAGAGACTGCAAAGGAAAAAAATGCATGTGGGTGTACACATGACAAAGTAAAAGGCAGAGGGCGAGACCACACAGAAACATCCTGCAGCGATTCAGTTATTTAATTTTGAAGGAGGAGGAGGAGAATCAGAGTGAGTGAAAGGCTCATCATCATCTGTGATTGATTAAGAGAGACAGGGGCAGGATGCTTCTCCCACAAAAGGCCAGAAAAGAGCAGAGCAGGACAGAAAAAGACTTGAGTTTTCAACAAGTTCATTTTCACATCTTTCAGCAATTGGGTGCATAATTTAATGACATCTGGTGGTAAAGTTGTATAATGCAACCAACTCAAGCCAATCACACTACAGTACCAAGAATAACACGAAAGACACTAAACAGTCCGTTTTGTCTGTTCAGCTTTTTGGAGAAGAAAGGAGAGGAGAGGAAAGGAGAGGAGAGTTCACTTGTCCTATGACTGCTGAGATTTATAGCGCACTAAAAAAGTAAAGCCTACTGTATCTCAGTGCTGTTTCCTGGATCAATTTGCACACAAGAACAAGGGTTCAGCACTCACTTGGGTACCAGCATTTATTTCTGCTTCAAACCTTTCATAAAAACATCTTTCATGTTCCTTTAAACCCTTTTTGTTGATCTATAAACAACTAAACCTGTCTTTTGGCCTCACAGAAGCAAGATGCCAATGGAAGTGTGAATCTGCTCATAAATTCTTGAGACTTCATATATTTTGGCAACACTGTAATGTGTGTTGTCAAATCTAAAATCCAAGTACAAATTATTAAATGCAATCAATTCATATGGACTTTTCTAGATACCACACTGTAGGCACTTGGAGCCAGATGTGAAGATTTTACAGTATATCCATCCAATAAAGTTCAGCATTTTTGTCCGGAGAAGTTGAGAGGATTTTAAGCAGTCTTTCAAACTGTCCGTTCGAGCTGCCTCTGTGGAGAAATGGCAGCTGAATGTTTCTGGGTCATGTAAATTCCTGGCAAACTTAATGACAATTTTAGGCCATGCAACCAGAACACCTAGACACAACAATTCCTGTATATAAGCTCAGCCCATTTGTCACTACTGTACTGACAGGAAGCTAAAATAACTCAGACAATATCATGTCTGATAAATGACAGGCTGAAATTGATACTACTGTGCTGAAACATTATCAGCAGCAATATTAATCTCTCACCTAGTGGTAATCACTAATTTCATATGCTATTAAGTTGATGAATGGGGTTTTAACAAACTCAGCCATTGTTCACAACTTAAAGTGGACTAATTCATCAAGTTTATGATTAATCATGGACTGATATATTAGCAGAGAGTGGAGCTAAAAGATTTGGAATACAAATGTAGATGTAAGGGGTTAGACGCAGACAAACAGGATGATAATTAATGTTATCCAGAGACAATACTGCAAAACAAATAACAGCTCTATGTGGTTGTGAACTCATTGAAAGATGAACAACTTCAGAATTAGTGTCAACAAGCCAAGGCTCACAGGAGGGAGAAGTCTTTTAATGATGAAGGAAACAGCGACATCTAGTGTGAGTTTTGTACTTAACAATTTGAAAAGCTGTGAAAATACAGCACTTTCACATTATTATTTAACATAATGTAATCAATTTTTGAATAATGTTTCCATTACTTGAGTTTACCCTTACAATTTAAGTTAAAAAAAAAAGCATTCTGTTTGTTCTACAAATGCAAATAAATTATACAATTATACAGTACCATGCCAAAGTCTTAGGCCACGTTGGGTTTATTGTCTTAATGAGCATACATACACACAAAAATGAATCACAGCAATGTTAAAATTGTTATGGGAGCAGTGCTTGCAAATCTCCACCATCAGGTTATTGTTTTTGTAGGATTGTAAATAAAAATACAGAAAATGTGCACAGTATAAACACATTAAAATTTTAACTAAATGGCTTCAACAAACAAAACTTCATATTTAATGTGACGTCCATTCCTGTGGCAAAAAGTTACCCAGTCATTTGACATGTGCAGCTGGTTAAAATGAGCTCGATCTGTGGTGTCTCTGCGGGTCACCTAGTTGCACACACCCACATGGTCCAGGCTTAACAGCAGAGCCCCCTGGTTCAAATCCAACCTGCAGCCATTCAATAACTGTCACTCCCCACTGCCATCCTTCCTGTCTTTCTACACTGTGTCTATCTAATAAAGGCAAAAAATGCCCCTAAATGAGATAGGTCTCATGTTTTCTGACCCAAACAGATCAAAACATTTTAAGTTCATAGGGAAGTGACATATAAGACTTTACACTACATTGTGGAGAAGCTGATATGTTTGTTTCTATATTTCCTGTGTATTCTGGTTCTCGTGCATGTGTATGGTCATTACTGTCTGCTAAAACAACAAACCCAAGATAGCCTAAAACTTTTGCACTGTATAGAATTTGTACAGTCTACCCAAAAGAACACATACTCAAACTGAAAACTCCCAGTATGCATTGAAGAACAGAATACCTACTGTAAATAAGACTTAGTGTTAAAACAATAATGCAGCTGCTGCCTGACAAGTATTTGCATCCCCATGAAACAGCTAGTGTAAGACTATTATCTTTTCCATATTTTCACATTTCTGTGAAAAACAGCAATCTAACAATGACATCCCCTCCGAAAAAGCTCAGTCTTGTCTCACTGGTCAACGTCACCTCTGGAGTAACAACCCATAACCGTGTATAAACAACCATAACAGCAGGCTTATCGGCCGTCTGCTAGGGGGCATCAAAACATATCAGACAAAAACACAGTAAGACTTCAAGAGGACTTTAAAGCTTGTGATGCACAGACATGGATTTAAAGGTTTCAGTGCAGCACTGCAATAGATTAGAAATAGTAGCTACACTACTAGTGAAAGGTTTAGACAAACCATTTCCTGTTTCTTTATTTTTAACATGTTTGTTATGTTGAAAATAATAAAAACAAAGAAAAAACACTGAAAAGGAAAGTACATCCAAGCTTCTGACTGGTACTGTATGTGATTGGGCCAAGTGTCAGGTACAAGTCTTTATGACACACATTTAAAGTGCTCTTATACCAACAGAGACACACAAAACATGGGACTGACCAGTTTGTTCTCTTGCAAGTAGAGTCTCTGAAGTTTTGGGCAGCCTCTGGCCAGGGCCACCATGCCTTCATCAGTGATGCTGTAGCACTGACCCAAGTGGATGTCCTTAAGTTCACCACAGTGCTCCCCCAGCTGGCAGAAAAAAAACAATCAAACCAGTGAGTATATTCTGGAGTACAGTTTCCAAGCAGCAAACACAAACTGAAACTAGAAAGCGCTCAGGGAGCGCAGAACTCCACCAAGGCAGCTCAGTTTCTCTTGACAGTGAAAACCTACCAGTATCATTTGAACCTATGCTCATTTCCTCCATAATGTTATTGTACCAAAGGTAATTTTCTTACATTTATTTGACTGTCATTATTGGATTCTTTGACCATAAAATCCCGCCATTGGTATTTGGAATCACATACATATCAATATTATTTCAATACTTACGGACGAAAAATATTCCCATAAAGGTGGTGTTCCTCTGGATGTAGTTCCATAAATGTTGAAGATATGTCAAATCTGTGAGCACATTACTGAATCAGCAGATTTTCTGCCACATTTTCCTTACAGTAGCTATTTTCCTCAACTCCTGTAAGTATAAGCATTCTGGATCACTGTATCTGAAATATTGTCCATATCTGGATCAAACATTGTGGCTTGACACTATTATGGTGTTATTCTATGTTTTTTGAATACATTTTCTGGATGTTATTAGTGGTGTTATGAGGACAGATGATGAATTTGGTCCTATTTCATAAGGGTAAAGAATCCTTTAAAAATCATCTAGATCCAGAAGAAGATCCAGATCAGTTCCAGAATCTGACTGTCCTCGTGCCATTTCTGACCTGCGCTGAGATGGTGAGTAAGGCCAACCAGCCCCAAAGACCTGAACGCCAACAAAAACATAACTTCCTTGGCAGAGGTAACTAGAGGCTGTGGATTTTAATGCAGACCTTCTTCAGTGAGTCATCCGTTAGTTTGTCCTGGTTGCCCACATGTACTTTCACCAGCAGAGGGCAGTGCATAGCCAAGGACGACAGGGACATGTCACCGAGCTGCTTGCAACGATATGCTGTGTATTTCTGAAGGCCCGGACAGTGGGAGGCTAAAGTGGAGACGCCGTGGTCATGGACCCTTCTGCAGTCTGAAATGTTAATCTCTGTCACATTTTGTCTCCGGGAAGCAATTTTCACCAAGAGATCATCATTTACCTGAACAAGAAGAAGCAAAAAATGGAATGAAAATGAGCAGAGAAGAAATAAATTCTCAATATTGTCAAAGTAACGAGGATTTAATGGAATTAATGCTTAGTTTGTCAAAGTGTGTTAAACTAAAGGCTCTCCTGTTCACTTGTTCAAAGTTGGAATATGAACTTAACTTTAGTGTGATGTTACTCACTTGTTGTAGGCCACTGAGGTCAATTTGCTTCCAAAACTGGAAGTCCAAGCAAAGGTCTCGCCAGTATTTGCACACCAGGGAGGCGCAAAGACACCGCTCCTTCACTGTCAAGTGGGAGAGTACCTGCAACAAATCAAAAGAATATTGACACAAGGCAAAGACTATCCAAGTACCGGTATGTAACAACATGGGATAAAATCTGGAGGCATTGTGTTGTTCTTTGCATCCAAAACAATCATATTTATTTGTACTTAAATATAAACAAGGTCCAATAATTTAATCATTTACCAATAATTTAATATGTAATGTTAGAGTCATTGCTCATCCTCTAATCTGTGTGTAATTGTGTTCTCTGATGTCTGTCGTCAATTCTCATAAAGCCTCACAGCCAATTGTTGTGTGAGCATAAACAAAGTTTAGGCTGTTACAGAAGTGTGATTTTAGTGTAACTGGAGAGAAAGAAAAGGGAAAAAAGACTGGTTTAAGGCAAACAGCAGGAATGGGTACAGTTTGTCTTTTCTAAGAGTTTTTTTGCACTACAACGTGTGACTTGTGAAAAGTCCAAGCTGTTTTCAAATTCAAGATGAAAATGTGAGATGTTTATGAAGTTGCAGTACAATTGAAAGAAGTCAAGTAAAAACAGCCCATCTGAAGTTAATTCATGGTTTTCTGCTTAAAACCAAATCAGATCAATTATCGATGCCATACTGCACAGCATCAGATTGTTTGTATTGACTCATACTGCATTGAACTGCATTGTGCCGAGTCAAATCATGTTGACTTAAACTGCATCACATACAGGGTGAAATTAATCATATGACATTGTTGCTTGAAATAATTTTTAGTGTATCAAACTGTTCGTGATTGCTCAACTTGATACTGCATTAGATTGCAGTGACAGATTCATTCAGTATGCACTTTTGAACTGAACAATTAAGTGCTGTGGCTCATATGTCAAAAGGATAAGAACATTTTTTTACTCTGAATTAAAAGGGTAAGTGTGTAAGATTCAGCTGGATCTATCACAGAAATCGAATAGAATATTTAGAATTAAGTTTTTCTTAATAAGTAATAACCATAAAATAATCATTGCAATTTTGATATATTACAACAAGCTTTTTGTCTATATATGACTCAGGGTGACACCATAAACTGCATCACTATGTTTTTTTTTTAATAATACCTGAAAATGGACAACCTAAACACAGTTCTATAGATCAACTTTAAGTAATATCTACGGGCATTGTAGCAGCATTTGGATAAGAAGAAGCAATGATGAGGGAAGACTGAGGAGGCTCATTTTCATCATAAGTCTGTTTCTTGATTGATAAATGCTGTTAGATGCTGTCGTGGAAAGGACACATCACCTACTACACGGTGGCGTATGCATGGAAAAGGAAGCTGGAGTTGCAAAAGGCAGCTTCACAATTAAATTTCAGAAGATTTGACATTAATTTGATTAATAGGTTAGCTTTGTTTAGTGATCAACACATAAAGACAACAATTATTATGAACTCAAAGTTGTTCTAAACTCTAACCTTAAGAAGGATAGATGAAGGCAGGTGGTTGATACTTAAGGGATCAGCAGCATCAGAAGCTCTCGGCTGGCAATCATCATAGTGATGGAGGCAGCAGGGAGAGGAGTTTGAACTGTGCGGCAAATCAGCATGGAGACCCAAACCACAGCAGCTGTCAGCAGGTGAAGAGGAAGAGGAGGAAGAGGCGGATGAAGAAGTGGAGGAAGAGGAGGGAATTGGACAGAGAGGCAGGTGGCAGTTGCCAGTTTCAGAGTTTGAGGAGGCTTCTCCACCACCTCCTCCCACTCCTCCATTCTCCAGCCCTGCGTCAGGCCCAGCAAAGGCACAGCGTGGCTGCTTACAGGGGGTGCACCTCTGCACCTCTGAGCACTTCCTCTTACACACCTGTACACAGCAAACACACAAAGTTACCTTCTGAATCTCTGTAATCTCTGCATAATAACATCTAGTATCTACCAACAATGAGAGACAACAATTGTTAATCCTTGACAGTTTACAACATTTCACTTTTCTTTCAATTGTTTACACAGCTGTTGGAGAACTGGCTTATAGTATCAAAGCTCTACAAACCAGACGACATTGGAGATAAATATCTCACAAAATGCTGCAATTAAAATCTAACAACTGAGTTTTGAAAGGTAATTTTCTGAACAAAATGACACTGATGCACCATCTAAATTCTTCTTTGCTCCTTCAATACAACACTTAGCACTATATATACATTTTGAGATTTTCTTATTCAGATGTCCATCCATCCAGCTTCTACCATTTATCCATGGGGTCGGGTCGCGGGGGCAGCAGCTTGAGCAGAGAAGCCCAGACTTCCCTTTCCCCAGTTACATCATTCACCTCTTCTAGGGGAAACCTGAGGCGATCCCAGGCCAGCCGAGAAACACAGTCCCTCCAGTGTGTCCTGGGCCTTCCCCGGGGCCTCCTCCCAGTGGGGCGTGCCCGGAACACCTCACTAGGGAGGTGTCCAGGAAGTATCCGGACCAGATGCCCAAGCCACCACATCTGGCTCCTCTCAACACGAAGGAGCAGTAGTTCTACACTGAGCCCCTCCCGGATGCCTGAGCTTCTCACCCGATCTCTAAGGGAGAGCCCACCCTGCAGAGAAAAACTCTTTTCGGCTACTTGTATCCTGGATCTTGTTCTTTCGGTCATGACCCAAAGCTCATGACCATAGGTGAGAGTAGGAATGTAGATCGACCGGTAAATCGAGAGCTTCGCCTTTCGGCTCAGCTCCTGCTTCACCGCAACGGACCGATGTAGAGTCCGCATCAGTGCAGACGCTGCACCAATCCACCCATCGATCTCCCGCTCCATCCTTCCCTCATTCGTGAACAAGAACCCAAGATACTTAAACTCCTCCACTTGAGGCAGGACCTCATCCCTGACCCAGAGGGAGCACTCCACCCTTTTCCGGCTGAGGACCATGGTCTCAGATTTGGAGGTGCTGATTCTCATCCCAGCCGCTTCACATTCGGCTGCAAAACCCTCCAGTGAGAGCTGCAGGTCACGGCCTGATGAAGCCAACAGAACCACATCATCTGCAAAAAGCAGAGATCCAATCCTGTGGTCACCAAACCCGACCCACTCAACACCCTGGCTACCCCTAGAACTTCTGTCCATAAAAACTATGAACAGAATCATGACAAAGGGCAGCCCTGGCGGAGTCCAACCCTCACCGGAAATGAGTCCACCTTACTGCTGGCAATGTGAGCCAGGCTCTGGCACTGGTCATACAGGAAGCGAACAACCCTTATCAGTGTGTACGGCACCCCATATTCCGGAAGCACTCCCCACAGAACTCCCCAAGGAACATGGTCGAATGCCTTCTCCAAATCCACAAAACACAAACTACCATGCACCCTCCCATGCGCCCTCAAGGACCCTGCTGACAGTGTAGAGCTGGTCCACTGTTCCACAACCAGGACGAAAACCACACTGCTCCTCCTGAATCCGAGATTCAACTAACACACAGATCCTCCTCTCCAGTACCCCGGAAAAGACCTTACCAGGGAGGCTGAGGAGTGCAATCCCTTTATAGTTGGAACAACCCAGCAGTCCCCCTCCTTAAAGAGAGGAACCACCACCCCGGTCTGCCAATCCAGAGGCACTTCCCCCGATGTCCACGCGATGTGGCAGAGACGTGTCAGTCAAGACAGCCCCACAACATCCAGAACCTTGAGGAACTCCGGGCAGATCTCATCCACCCCCAGGGCCCTGCAACCAAGGAGTTTTTGACCACCTCAGTGACAGCACGACGCACGTCAATCTGCTAGGAACTGGCACCATCAGTTGACAGTAAACAGTGATTGTGTTGCGACCAGTTATGACACACATGTTCAGCAATGATAAAAGTCGCCAAGTTGAGTCGTGACCGTCGCACACTGCCGAGACTTGAGTCTTGGTGACTCAACATGTTGAATTGGTACGATTTTTGTCGGGATGTCGTCAGGACTGACAAATCTGGGTCGGGAACCGCAGCATATCAAGCCGATTTCCATTTGAGTTGAGTTGAGATGAGTCGGGTTTCTCTGTGTGCGGCCGGCTATAGGAAAACCTGTCCTGTCTCACAAGTTTTTCGTGTCACAAGCGTGATGCTGGAACGGATTAAATTCATAACCCGAGGTTCCATTGTGCTAAACAACAGGGAAAATATCACTCCGCATGGCGTATCCAAGCCTGACTACGGTATTTCCCAAAGATTCCAACAAATTTCATTCTTGAATTATGTGCCTTTTGTAAGAAAACAGATGTAGTGTGTTGCACTACTGCAAACAAAGTGAAAATTAGAGAATGTGTTTTTACCTTTGGTGCATCAGCATGGTTAAAAACACAAGGATTTTATCTAAGCATTCAGTCTGTAAACAAAAACTGTTACCAGTCAAGCACCTAAACTAAAACTATTTACTTGAAATATAAAACATCCTTTGTTCAAAGTAATTCTATTAAACATTAATAGAGGGACTTGACACAATGTTTGAAAAAAAGAAGAAAATTTGTGATTAAGGTTATCATTCTCAGCAGATAAGAATTTGGTGCTGGTTGGTGTTACCCACCATCTCAGTGTAGTCGCTGGTGCAGCCAGGCACAGGCACAGGTATGGGCACAGTCACAGACACCCCTGCAGTTCGGAACAGCACTGGTGGAGGAATCAGTTTTGCAGGAACAGCTGATAACAGGCTCCTACCCTGACCCTCCCAAATAGCCAGCTCTCGAGGTGACAACAGGAACTTCGAACAGTCCTCAGGAGATGCAAGTGTTGCGTATCTTTCAGCAAGTTTTGAGGCAGCTGCTGCTCCAATTCCAACTCCTCCAACACCAGGGACACTGATTCCAGTGATGCTGTTATGTCGACACCCACTGCCGTTGATGGCGGTCTCCAAATGGTCACTGTCGTCGTCAAGACCGCTGTTGCTGTGGATGATGAAGCACAGCATGCAAGGTCCCTGCAGAAAGCAGTTCCTCTTCTTCTTCTTCCTGTGATGCAACTTGTGCGTCCTCTTCTTCAGGCGATAACCATTTTTCGAGAGAAGATGGCCCATATAGATGATTCACGGAAACTCTGGAACAGCAATAAGTTATAGTGTTGAAATTGACCTCATCTTCAGCGAAAAAAATTACTCTAAATATGCAATATTTATCAGAAAATAAACCTGTTGCATATCATAGGTTTTCATATTTCACTGCAGGGTTTTCCCTTCCATTATAAGACTTAGATTCTGCACCTAGGCCCTTCTGCGCACTACGCAGGACAAATTCAACTAAGAACAATACATACAGAATCAAAGCTTAATAAATTATTTTTCACCAATCTAACAATTTCTTGAGCAAGTTTCCGTTTAAACATTTCTTTTTTTAAATCCACTTCAGAGTTACAAATTGTATGCATTTAATACTGTAGTGGGAAAACATGAGAAAAAAATATTACATAATATTACATAATTATCAAATAAAAAATATTTTTAAAAAATTTTGCCCAAATTATTCAAGTCCTCACCAAACAAATGAAAAAAAACAAAAAACACTGGAAACACAGACAGCCTCTGAAGAAAACAGCACTGATAACAGCTGAATACTTAATTCAAAATTCTTATAAATCACAGATCTTTCTGGTAGGTATGAGTCTCAAATTCTGACTTTTGCCAAGCACAGGGAATCTCTGCAAAGACATCAATTTGCACAGTGAAAGCCAAAGAGCAAAAAAAAACCATTGTGAAATGTGTTCACTGGCACAGAAACCTTACAAAAACACTAGAGAAGAACAATATTTAGTTAGACTGCAAATTTTGCAATATGACCAAATATACTGCAACGCAGCGATTGTAATAAGAGACTTTAGGAAAGAAAATGAACACATCATTTAAGTGTAAAGAACAATCAAGACAAAACTAAATATATTGGAACAGCTGGGAAGAAACTCATTCTCAAAATAGACTGAAAGTAACTAACACTGCTGTCACGTTATGGGGCTGCACAGGAGACACAAGAGTGATATGGCACAATCAACTACAGTTCAACCTGCGATCACCTTAGACCAGAGCCGAAACTATTTCCAAAGCACATCACTGCCGTTTGTATAGCAGTGTCAAAGAAATTAAGTTTGTAATTGTCACAGCAGCGACCGCACAACGTCAGCCGAATGAAAACAAAAAGATGTAAACAGTGAACAGGTGGTCATTTTTAGCACACACACACACACACACACATACATACATACACACTAGCCTCAACGAAAAGGCATTTCTCTTTGAAATGTCATCACACCTAGGTTTAACTTTTCCTGCCCCTTAAATCAGTGGCTTTTTGCTTTGGGAAACACACAGGACTCCCCTCCGAACCTGGTGAAGCTTTCTGACAGGCTAGCTTGCTCCAGCATTAAGATGCTAAGTTAGCTCCAACCAGCATCAAGCATCTCACCACTTCACACGGTGCTCCCACACTCCGGACGGTGCTCGCATAATACGGCCAAGAGGAGCGCTGACAAGTCTTGACTGGAGTCACAAGGACGAGAGAAAACCTGCCACAGGAGGAGCGAAGTGTTTATCCAAACAGTGGCAGCTCTGCTCTGCTGCTGCTGCTTCTGCTCGGGAACCACACTTCCGCACCGAGAGGGCAGCGGGACGGAAGCCGACAAGGGCAATTCGTAATTCTTGTCGATAATCAATGGAGCTGAGTGTTGGAGGCCCTGAGAGTGGATCCCTGAACTTTTCAGCTCAACATCCCAGGGAGAGTCAGTCTGGCACTCACGTTTAGTGTTCATAATCATATCTAAAATAAAACGAAATAATACAACAAAATAACAAACAGAACAATCCTCAAAATAAACAAAATAATCCACAAAATGAACAATTTTATCAAGAAAACGACAAGTAAAAAAGCGTATTATCATAACAAGTTAATTGTTGTTCTTATTATTGTAAGAACAAACAATCCACAAAATGAACAGAACTGTCTACAAAATCATCAAAATGAATAAACAGTTAAATAAAATTTCAAGAAAATTAACAAAATAATCAACAAAATGAATAAAATAATTAACAAAAGAAAAGGAAATGAAAAAGAGATGAACACAGATTGGCAAAATTATCTACAAAATCAACAAATAATATCAAAACAGTCAAGAAAATGGACAAAAATGAACAAAACTGTCAACAAAATGAACAAAAAAATGGTAAAATAATCAATAATATGGATCCAACTGAACATAAAACTAAAAATGTGTGACCCAATTTTAAAAAGGCTATTTCTACCTTTCCCTTTAGTTTAGAAAAAAGACACTAACAGAAAAGTTACACCTTCAAGTAGTCCTAAATTATCCCTTGTATTGCATTATCCCCATGCAGCCCAAAAAACAACCAGTCACATGGTATCCTTATCAATGAAATCCTCTACTTTTAGAAAACAGCACTGGTTTTTTGCAATATCACATAATATGCTTTTTCATGTGATTTCAGATGCAACAGAAAATGAAGGTTTTATTGTAAGACTACTATACAAATCATCAGAATCATCAGAATCATTACACCCTGGATACAACCTGTTCCAGCTTCCTTTGTTAGACATTACAGATTTTTGAGAGCTGAGATAAGCAGACAGAACAGTTTCTTCTCACAGGCCGTGAGCACTCAAACCAGTCACATTGCATTGTCACTGCAACATAATACCATGCAGTAACACACCTCCACAGGTACACATAGTATGCATATCCGTACAATTGTATTTTTAATTGTTTATTATAATGCTTCGATTTTTTTGATGATTTTCTTAATAATTTTGTTTATTCTGTGGGTTGTTTTGTTCATTTTTGTTGACTTTCTTGGTAATATTATTGTTATTTTCCAATTTTTCATTTTGTTGATTATTGTGTTTATTTTTTGGTCATTTTCTTTCATTTACTTGTGTCATTTTTAGTGATTTTGTTGATCATTTTGTGAATTGTTTGTTCCTTTTTGTTATTGTAATGATTGTGATAATAATTACATTATGTTGTTTATATTGTTAGTTTTCTTGATCATTTAATGTATTTCTTCATTTTTATGTGCTCATTTTGAGGAAAATTTTGTTCCTTTTAAAAATTCATGTTTTTACATAATTTTGTTTATTTTGAGGATTGGTTTGTTTGTTGCTTTGTTCATTCTGATATTTGCTTCTTTCTTGTGTTGATTTTGTTTATTATTTTGTTCTTTTCTGTTACACTTCTTGATCAATCAATCAATCAATCAATCAAACTTTATTTATATAGCACCAATCATAATCGCCAATTATCTCTAGGCGCTTTA